>BGPR01037110.1:0-15255 GCA_013235015.1 Araneus ventricosus
TATATTTATATTCCGTTTATTGATTCAAGAAATTTTATTTTTTCAGGATTGGCATATTTAGAAAAATGAATTTTGCTTTCTCAATTTTATCATTATATCGTGTTTTCTATGTAGATCATTTTTAGCCAACAATTATCTGTCGAACAGGAGAAAGATTATAGATATAATTCATATTATAGTTTCTTAGATTTTTCATTTTATGACCAAATCAGGTTTTCCGACAGACTTCAAGATTCGAAATTTTGATGTAAAATATATTTTTACTGTATTTCATTTTTTATTCTTTCGAAATATCATCAAATTTTATTGCAATAGTTTCCTTAGTAGATCCTTGAAAACAATGACTCTTCATTTTATTCTTAAAATATCAATCCCCCCGAAAAGTATTGAAAAACATATGCATTCAATTAAGCTTGTTCCATTAAAATAATAAGATTTTCCTTGCTGCGATTTGGCTGGAAGCCAGGTTGTGGTAGATTTAATTCCAGTGCTTAGTGAGTATTGCACAGCCGGTGTGAATGTTAAAAATTATCTTTATTCATACATTCCCATTAGCCTAAAATATATTTTATAAAATAATAACTTTTGTAACAAACTTGAGAAACTTTTTCATTTATTTAATGTTAATTTTTATACCTTGCTGAGATTTATTCTCTTATCCAGACTCAAATCCACGACCATCTGTTTTCGAAGCCGAAACTCATCCACCAGGCTACAAAGATTCAAAGATTCAGGTATTAAACACGGATATATGAAGCTGGTGTTTCTAGAAACTCTCCGATTTTGTACAATACGGACAATCACCCATTTGCTATTTTTATTCTATAACAAAATAACAACACCATTATAACATCGGCAGGAAAACTTATAAATCGTTAAGAACTTGATTCCATTGTTTGCGACTTACAAGTTTTAGCTTCCTTCTTGTATTTCCATTCTGAAAATTTTTTGGAATAATGATCGGTGGTTATGTATTTACTAAAAAAAATATCTAAAACATATTTGAATCGTTCTACAAAAAAAGGGATTCAACAACTTGCAAAATGCTAACCAATCGATGTCACAATAACTGATAAACAAATCCGATTTAAAAGAAACTGTCAGATTTTTGACACTTCTATCATATTTGATGCTCTGATAGTTAAATCAAATTTCTTTGTCGATTTCTGCCTTGTAGAAAAGCATTAAAACAACTTTTGATAAATATATTCAGCTTCAACAAACATGTCAGCTCCAATAAACCTTAAGGTGATGCATGAGCACCAGTGTCTCTTTTAATGTAGCAATGACGATGGTTAATGGATATTGAAAGTATGATTTATCTAGGTAACGAAGGATGAAAATACGAGAAATTTTAACTACTCTGAATGCATTTATTAGTCAACAGAAACTTGTTTACTTTAGTTATAAGTAATAATGTTTATACAATAGCTTAACTAGTAGTGAGTTCAACAAGAAGACATAGATTATTTCTAATAAATGTAAAATAATTATCCAGTCTGTATGAAAAGTCTTGCAAGCTGTTACAAATATAATACATCGAATCAAACTAAAAGAAGATCTGAATGAGGGATTATTTTGAAAAACAAAAATGACAGAATTTTCAACATTATCAAAGCACATGATAAAAATGTAACCGTTTAAGTACCACTTCTAGATGAATTTCTCTTACTACTGCGCCAATTCAGAAAGCGATTGAATAGTGATTATTTTTTAAGAATTTCTCTTACTACTGCGCCAATTCAGAAAGCGATTGAATAGTGATTATTTTTTAAGAATTTCTCTTACTACTGCGCCAATTCAGAAAGCGAATGAATAGTGATTATTTTTTACCTAGGATATCAGTCAAACAAATTCAGTTTAAAATTAAAGTAAATCGGATTAAATTGGCTGTTTACAATCTGCACCCACTTACAGCCTGTTCCGTACACATCGAGAACGAAAACAATTTGTTTAAAAATATTTGTATATTATATAACTTTTATTTACACGCTGAATTGTGTATTTTGTAATGATTTTACTCCTTCATATAGAATTCAAAGTGCGTATAATTTCTTTCCAAGATTTGCCATTAAAAGTCAGTGAATATTAATTGCCGATGTTGTCATGTGGATTTTAATATTACATAGAATTTCCCCGAAAAAATTTAAACTACCCGCAATAAAATAAAGCAATTAAATATGTCGCAAAAATACACACAGTTACAGCACAGGAACATATTATGAATATATTTGCAATTCCAAAGAATCACGTTTAAATTACTCACGAATAAAATTACGTAGAAACAATAAAATTCATAGCATCTAATTAACACAAAACAAATGCACACTGTTGGCACTAAAAATTATATTTAATTGTATTTGTTTTTGAAATGGAGTATTTTTTGTGTAGGTAGAAATAAAATGTTTAGTTATTTCTAGATATTTCATTCTATCGTATGCATCAAATATATACCTAGATATTCAAATAAAAAATCACGCCTCGCGGAAGACGACATGAAGATATCAAAAAATGTTTACATCAATACCTTCGCAAGGTATATATTTCGAGCTTTAAGAAATGCTTTATACTTCCCTGACGTATCAAAATAATGATGATATGTGAGTAAAAATGAAGTCAGCGCGCGTGCTATTTTAGAAAAAAAATAATATCCGTCTTGAATAACTGCTGATCCTGAGATACCAGAGTAATCTGGAGATCCGTTCATATTCAAAATAGTTTGACTACTTCTTACATATCTCACTCTGATGGACAGTTCGTCTTGCTAGAAACATTAACCATAAGTAATGCCGCTCATGGAAAGAAGGAATGAAAATAAAATTCTGTCCGGCTGGTAAACTCAACAGGATGTGCAACTGAATGACGCCCACGTGCTCGGCCTCGGTTATGATTCACCCTCCGAGCGAATCGTCTTTTTACGTTTTTCATGTTCAGTTCAAAAGCAGATAGCTCGTATTTATTTGTATATTTTCTGAAAGAATCATGGATAAAATATTCTGAAGATTTCAGATATATAATTAAATACAGAAAAGATCGATTCATTTACTTTAAAACTAAGTTTTCTAACCTGATAGCTAAAAGTTCAAAATAATTGAACGCTCAGAGGGTTCAGTTTTAATCTTCTGGGTCGGCAATTTCTAGAGTTTGTAGTGGTCATACGAAAACAAATATATCTCTTTTTATAAGCATTTATTCAACTTGAATGTCTTGTCCTCAAAACTTGAGATCGATTTCTTACCCACTTCCAATCGAGCTAGAGCTTTGAGTTTTAGCACAGTGGTGGGTTTCCGGGGACAATACAATATTATGTAAAAAAATTTGGAATTTATACATATTTTAAACTTAACAAAATGATATTAAAATTTTAGCCCTATTATTTGGGCGATAAAGTTTGGAAGGTGGTAACCTCACATTATGTAGGGTTGTAACAACATCCAACGCTGCGCCGATGAATGACGTAGCCCGTGTTTCTAACCGTCTTGGGTTTACTTTCTATTAGAATTTGGCAACAACCAGAAATAGATTTTTTTAAAACTTCTAGTGCGCCAAATGTATCGCACTAAAAGCAAAAAGAGAAAGTTGTGTAGATCGATTTTCATTTTTTTCTATAACATTGTTGATAGTAATTGTAAGTTATCAAGTAATATATAACGATTTTATATTTGGGAAAGTTAATGTCATTAAATCATTTTAAACAATGTAATTGCACATATGTATATAATAATTTTAATATGTGTTTCATATTGGAGAATTCAATAATTGAATTTGGTTTACTATGCCTAGAATGTCGTGTGTATTCACGGCAGCCGTCACTAAAAAGTAGAAAATAAAATAAATAAAATTAAGGCATAAGCTTTTATTCATAATCGCACTGTAAATGAGAAAATACGTTTACAATTTTGTGAAAATGAACTCAAAATTAAAAAATAATTTTTCTGATTACAATAAAATGCATGGTTTGAATGAAAGCGTGGACATCATATATAGCACCTTTTATTTTGTGTATATTTCCTTAAACAAATGGAATATTCCTAGAAGGTAAAGGCACCCACGGTTTTATTCGAACCATGCATTCTATTGTAATCAGAAGAATTATTTTTCACTTTTGAGTTCATTTTTTACGAAATTATAATAAGTAAACGTATTTTCTCATTCGCACCTTAGCATTTGGAATAAAAGCTTATACTTTAACATTTTTTTTCTCCCTATCTCGAACATGGTGCTGTCCTTAGTCACATTTGTCAGTCGCCTGTCTGAGCAGGCGAGATAAGGATTGGTATATCAACGGAGAACTCTCCCAATCAGGGTATAGTTGCAGTCAAGTTGAAATTAATATTCCGAACGGGTAGGTGTTGGGAAGTTAATTAATGAAAGAGAGAAATGCTGATATTTAAATGAATAACTTACCAATAGAATGTTCATAGCAAACATGAGTGATAATGATGTTGGTATACATGAGACTTGCAGAATGGTTGATGGGAGAATGTAGATTATGGACAGTAGTTCTCTAAAAACATAGGTAGAAAGACCTATTTGTTTACTGACTTAGCAGACAGTTTCGTTAGAACAATTTATTTGTGATATAAGCACTCCATCATTAAATCCCTCATCTATTAGAAAATCATTAAATTTTAATAATATCACTATTCGCTTGCTACTAATAATTTTTAATCTTCGAAAAGAATAACTGCAGTATGGAGCAAATTTTATAATATTTTATTTAAAGACAACTGTTTAGGTTGTGTTCTAGGCATACCTTCAAATTTTGACTCTTTGGGAACTTGAACAATAGTACTTATAAATGCATTTAGCCTTCAATGTCAATCTGTTTCCGATCTTCATTCGCCTCAATAGATTAAATGTATGCGGGGATTGTAAACAAAGACGAATCATAACCAAAAGTGCTGGCTGTATTCCATGTAACATGAGAATATAATTATAAGAAAAACTCTGTGATCAGAAACGATTGGAAAATGAGAATGATAATCAAGTTTTTCTGTAGGACTTTTGAAGTTTTTACACATATCAACTACTTCTAAACTGATTTCATTTCTTCGATTTCATGAATCTGTTACAAAATCAATCAATCTTATGATCATTCGCTTTTAAACGATTGATCGACCGTACCACCAATACTCAATCTTTTCTAAGGTAGTTTGTTTCTCGACTCATCTCTTTAATCCCGAGTTGACTTTTTATCCCTAGACTCTTTAAAACCTGGAATTTTTGGGAGGATGCGACTTGAATTGGAGTCTTCCAACCTGGGTGGTCATTTACAGCACCCCTGTTATAACCTTCTCTTAAAGCTCGCGGAAATGGGAAAGGATAATTGGACCCCGTACCCCGCTTATCACCTAAACGATTTCAGAACCTCACCTCCCCTCAAAAGAAGCGAAACGCCTCAGACCGACCTTCGTCGCTGTTAAAGGGAAAATTCTTGACAGTCTCGCTCAGTATGAGAGGGTTAACGTAATTTGAAAGCACAGAATGCATCACATTTTTTTCTTTCCCCCCAATTACTTGGTAAATAATGACGTGCACGGGGAGGCCAAAACGAATTTGCTTTTAGAATTCTGATATAAATTCTGCTAATTTTTCATTAAAATATCAATAGCAATAAGGAAGAAAGATCTTAATAACGTACAGAGTTTACCGAAAGTAAAATTATATGACGTAAAAAAAATTACTGTCTGTGCTATATAATCTATTTCAACGGAACATTTAAAAAGAGAATATCCTGAAGAAAGATCTCTAAAAAAGAACTAATTTCTCTCTAGGAAAATTATTTGCATTTCTTTATTAACAAATAAATTTTAATTTAAATGAAAACTTTTAATTTTAGATATTTATGAAGGGAATATATTTTTATTACTAACATTAAGAGTAAAATAAATTACGATTAATGGAATTTACCGAAATAAAAATTACAAGATTTAAATTTATTACTTTTGCTTTGTAAGATAAAATTTGCCACATTAAGTATCCGATTTACATACACATTATAAGTAAGACTTATTTAATATCATAAACATATTCTTGGCATATGGAAACGTAGATCTAAAATTAGAGAAAGCCTACAATTTAAGAAGAAAAATCTATTATTTCCTGCCTTTTTACTTTTTCTGCTGTTGACTCACGACTTTTAAGTGATCGTGTTAACCGGATTGAGGATTCCCTGCGCGTTAAAAATACTCTGTTCTTTGCACGGCAGCAGGAAACAGAAAGATTGATTCGGTTGTCCAGAGAAAATTTAGTCGGAAAAATGAGTTGTCCCTTCAAAGTGACAGAAATGTTGAATGTTTTATTTCGCACGCTCGTGCCTTAGTTTGAAATTCAAGGCAGCTTCTGTTTAGCAATTAATCTCAATTATGCAAAGGACGTAAAGCTACTTCAATGAGTGTGAATGTGCGATGAAAATGCATATTTAATTGTTTCAATTGTTGGGCAACCTTTCTGACAAATTTTCCAGACATTAGAAATAATGTGCACGGGAAGTGGGCTTTCTAGAGGCTACGAAAGCAGAGCGGATGTGCAATTCCTGATTAGTGTTTTCTTTATCAGATGTTACCGAAGCAAAACATTCGAATTTTACATCATGTTTTACATGTTCTCCATTTATTTCTTTGCCGTTTGAGCCAATGTCCTCTTATTTCGGTTTCCTGACTGGTGTTGGTTATGAAGTTGAAAAAATAATGGTATCCTTCTAGCTGAAATAAAAATCACTTTTAAATTTTGTAATAAAAATGGCGCCATTGAATAAATAACATATCTATGAATAAAAATGTTTGTCGAAGAATTTTTTTAGATTCAATAACTGATATTTTATATTTCAAATATGCGGATTTCAGACATTAATTCATCTTTTTATATCATTTCTTATTTCCTAAAAATTTACATCTTTCATAGAAATTAATTACACATACCTTAAATTAAAACTCAGCAATGCACTTGAATGATTCTTCTATTGATAATAAAATCGAATCAGTGTGTGTGTCAGTTTGTGCCCTGCAGGATAGTGTCAGTACTGTTTGATAAATCTTTGACTTGTTTGGTTCATTCAGAAAAGTTACAAGAGCATATTCCTTACAGTAAAGCAATAGGCAGCTTATTGTATTTAGTTGTTGTGTCTAGACCACATATTGCATATTCAGTAGGTGTGCTTTCCAGAGTTTTCGACAAGCCGTCAAAAGTACATTGGTGTCTAGTGAAGAAAGTCGTAGAGCATTTGAACGAAACTTCGTGATGAGGAATAATGAACCAATCAAACTCAGCGTGCAAATTAACGGCGACATTTAGTTATGCTGACTATGCTGGAGATCTTTCTACCAGGTAATCAACATCTGGTTTGATTTTCAAGTTTAGTGGAGGTGCAATACCGTGGGCATCTAAGCGTAAAAAGTGCACATCCTTATCTACAACTGAAGCCGAATTTGTTGCAGTCAGCCAGGGCTGTAAAGAAGCAATCTGGTTTTATAGACTGTTTATGGAAATCCATCATTTACACAATGTTCCTGTGCTGCAAGTTAACAATCAGAGTACGATTGGACAAAAAAAAATCAAGAGTTTCATAATCGAACAAAGCATATAGATGTTCAATATGAATTTATTCGTGACAAGTACCATAGTGGACAAATGAATGTGCAGTACTGTGAAAGTGTTAATCAGGCTTCTGATATTTTAACTAAACCTTTATCTAGAGTTGGCTTTCAAAAACTGAAGCAATTAATTTGCATGTGTGAACTTTAAATATATTATTTTCTCCATTGGTATATTTAGTATTGAACAAGATATGTTTATGTGTATTTAATATGTATCCAAGCATGAATTTAGGAGGAATGTTTAATATATAATTCACACCTTTGCGTTTCCGTTATGTATAATGTGTATGTTAACTGTTGTTGTAACTGTGCATGTGCTTAATATCTGAATTTATGTAGCACGGACTTAGTTCATTTATTTTGCTTTTTGGTAGCTGTATATATTTTGAATTTGTTGTCAAATAAATTATTTAAATTACTTCGGATCTCTACTTTTCAGATGCAAATCATAATCTCAAGTGTTAGACGTGCTAAAAGGCGAGTTAGACATCAAATGTGCTCTACACCATTTTAATGCTGGAATGAACTGTAGAGTTTACATGAGGGATAGGAAAGTAAAGTTAGAACACTGCGTAAGACAACGCGCATTTTGATGTTAGATGAAGCTTTCAGTATCTTTTCAGGTAAATGTGACGTTAGGGAACTTGATTGCATTTGGAAGGTTCATATATGCAGTAGACTTAACAGGCGTAAAGCTACTCAAATAACACTGCTTAAACGCCTATCACATTTTGAAGCTTCAAAATACTTTGTTGAGCGAATCATGAATATCAAGTTAGGCATAAGATATTTAATTGAAATTCAACGCAGCTAATTTTAACGGTGAACCAACTGTTCGCAAAGACGGCTAGTCAATAAATAAAAATCAACAGGAACGAAATGGATATTAATTTGTTCTATTTTCTTACCAAACATTATGAAGCATAGAAATCATAAGCAAATGAACTTAACAATCATAACTAAACATTTACTAAAAATGCTTTTGTTGTGTGGATGAACCATATACTTGTTTTCAAAACAATCACCAAATGTCTTTCGTAATTATTTTTCCTATCTGTTACTGAAGACTTTACAAATGACGTTTAGCAGTATTTAAGTAATAGACAAAAATTAAGCTACTCTATCACTCGCTGGATTAAGAAGTATTGATAGAGATAATAAATTTAAAAAAAAGCAGTTTATGAGATGTTTCATCACGGGAGGGGGAAAAAATCAGAGAGTTCTCAAGATTAAAATGTTTAAATTCCGTTCCCTCTCCTTATTGTATCTCTGTGTAACATTTGTAAAAATTCTTGTATTATAAAAATCATTGATTGAGAGCAATCACGTGAAATAGAACCAGTGGGAGTGGCCTTTCCGCGGTGGGGAAAACAATTCATAGCGCGCCATAAAAAAAGTGCGGTACTCCCTAAGGTGGGGACAAACGCTACAGCGTTCTCGCCTTTTTTTGTAACATCTACTACGAGTGTTCTACAAACCTGTCAAGGTTAAGGATACATATTCGATACGTTGATAAGTCCAATTACGCATTTCTCGAGCATAGACAACAACATCGTTGAAAACTAACTTATTTGTTAATTCTGTGGTTAGCCATCTAAGTATAACGGTCGATCTCATTCCAGTCACATGCCTTTCATAAAAATGCTATTCTTTCATGGATGGGTATTCTCTGTGTCAAACTATCTATTTTTTGAAATAAAGTCTATGAGAGATATACTTTCATAAATACTATTTACTGTATAAATTTCAACAATAACTAAATAAAAAACCAAAAAAACCTGGAAAAGAAAACTGATTAGTGTTATCATAAAGGTTTAACAAAGTCCATTATGAGGAATTTGTTAGATTTTTGACCGCTAACGAAGTTAGTTGACCGATAGATAATTCAAACCGATCTGTCAATTTCTGCCTGTGTAGGAAAGTATTAAAATGAATGATGATAATTATAGTCGCTTTAAGCAAACAGTCAGCCTCTATAAACTATAAGATGATGCATGAGAACCGGGATATCTTTTACCATAAGAATGACTTGGTTAATGGATTGTTCAAATATTATTTAAAAAGGTAGGTACGAAAGTAAATATTGGAGACTTTAATGGCTTATGATTATACAGTGTCTTGCCGAATTCGACCGACAAATTCAGAGGGGTGATAGTATGTATCAAGAGGATGAAAAATTACGATAAAATATAGGGACCCAAACGAAGTGTAGTCGGTGAAAATCGGAAAAATAGACGAATTCGGTAACACTCTCTGAAAACATCGGTAACAATATCATTATGCTACCGATCAGTAGAAGCCAATCCGTGTTTTCTGGTGCCCTTTTTAGTTTTTCTGGAATATCTCAAAAACTCTTCAGTTTTCACACTACATGTTTATAACAAATTAAACAGTGTAAAATTACATACAATTTCATGTTTTAATATTTTTGCACATAATGGCTCTAAACTAATGTTTCGTTTTCAGTAATTTACGACACCTGTATCACCAAACCGGTGTGTTATCTACCTGAAAATACTTTTGAAAATGCGCTTTCATTTTTAAAAAATCGCAGTTGAAATATTATTAGTTTTTTTATTACTTTTTAACACTTTCCAATAATTCTCGGACACCTTGTATTTTTGCAATTTTCACCGACTATAATTCATTTGGCACCATATGTTCTATGGCGATTTTCCATCCTCTTGATGCGTACAATCACCCCTCTGAATCAGTCGGTCGAATTTGGCAACACCCTGTATAACATTTATTATCAGGAATCTTTTTGTTTCATTCAAAGAAATTATGACTGGAAAAATCTTATCTCGTATAAATCACATCAAAAACAAGTCACAGGATGTCTCTTCTTGCAGTATAATAACTAGATATATAGATATTTGACATCTTATTTAATACTATTAAGGTATGTGACTACCTTCGGAGCACTTTTTTTCAAATTTTTAAATTTTTAATGAAGCATTCATGTTTTTAATTAAAATGAGTTATAAAACTAAGAATTCCAATGTATTTTCATTGGAAATTTCATTGACTTTCAAAATATAGGCAATTTTTAGCAAAATTTTAGTGAAAATTTGCACTTACGCCAAACCTCCTATAACAAGTTCTATTGAATATATTTCATCAATATTTGCACAGTACATAGCTAACATGCTTATCTGTGTTATGAAGTAGGATATTTTTAATACCTCTAAAGGTGTTGGATATATTCCAAACTTTGTGAACAAACTCGAATTTTTAAAAAAAATCATCGATTTTTCTTACTAAAAAGTCATTAAAATAAATAAATATAGGCAGAGAGCTTAGATTCTAGTTCATAACATAGCTAGAAACAAATAAAACATTTCGGCCAAATTTCATTTTAATATCTTAAAAACATTTTCCAAAATGATGTTTGCCGCGTAGAAAAATATCGAAAATTCCAATTTCTCAGAAAACGCTTTTAAAGATTTTCATAGAGTACAAAAAATTTTGTACTCATCTTAGAACCTTAAAACTCGCCTCTTTTACTTGATTTTAAACGACTTTTGTGTTCTTTCAGCTTTTTAGATTTTTCCTGAATAATTTTGTATAGTAGATAGTTAGTGGCGTCTCGATATCTGAATTAGCTTTTTGTCAATGTTCATGTAATTTTTAATCATCTATGTATAAATTTACATTTAAAAACACTTGAGAACAGGTAACAGTTCAAAATAAATGGAATTAAATTATAAAACTGCAATTTGAGCGCCAAAAAATAATTTTTACTGTTGTAATTACTGTTGTGTTGTATTTTTTAAAAAAAGCTTCGCCAAAAACCAATAAAGCAATAAAAATAAGAAATGGAAGCTTAAATCTATATTTTTAGATAATATATTGCTTGAGAATTTAAATATAGTTGTTCAAACTAACTGTTTGCATTTTTAAGGCTCTTTCAATTCCCATTTCCGGTATCAGAATTGTCACTTCCGTTTATTATTTATGCTATAACTTTATTTGTAATAATAGTAGAAACAAAAATAAAGCATTTTTAGATACCTAAATGTATGGCCTATAAAATGAACAAATAAAACAAATTTCGAAAATTTTCTGCAAAACGAGGAATTTAGGGTAGTCACATACCTTAAAGATTAATCTTTCAAGATAATCAATCTTTTTTACCAATATTATTTCTAATATTAAGATATTCAGGGAATATGTTTACTAATATTAAGATCTGGCAGTTGTTCATTATATAATCTGACATATTATTCAAAACCGATTGAATTTTAACAACTTGTCGATTATTTGATTAGTTTTACTATTAAGGAAAAATTTTGATTTATTCGGTTGCTTTTTGGTTATCGACTGATATTGCTAAGGTGAAAAAGAAATAATTAATATGAAAATTACTTCCGTCGAACGTTTTGCTTAACATATTACATCATTTGATGCAAACTTTTTGATAAAATTAGCAGCAGGAATGGTTTTTCTTCGACTAATTTTTTGCAAAATTCTAGAACATGGCGTGTCTTGTGTTAAACATTATCATGCAGTGAAGAGAACGGAGTTTATATTTTGGAAGTACCTCTTTCTCAAAGCAAACTAGGTCGAAAATTTGATACGAATACACAATTTTGGTTTAAAGATCGCGTATTAAAACTCATCCATCTAGCTTCTACGTTTTGGATTTATCTCATCCACATACACAGAAATAGACAGAAAATAACTTATTCACGAAACTGGACCGGTGACAAAACCATACTCCGCATTTCACCAATCATTGCATGTTTATCATTTTCACATGCACACGGACTGGCAGGCGGATAGACTTTCCTCTGACGGACTTTGTCCAGCACTTGATGAAGAACCACAGTTTATTTGGAAAAACCCCCTACCGAATTTTCTTCGACAAGTTCTTTCCGTTTTTGTGTTATCAAGATCACATACATATGGACTGTTTGTCTGAGCGACAAATAATATTCAAAAATTGGTTTTTAGGACTCTAACGTGGATACCTAAAACGTGGGAGATCATAATAGTTTCTCTTTGTTTATAACAAGGGGTCTCATGTCCATTCGACCGGTTCGGTTGCCGTAATGGCGTCAGGCACTAGGGCATGGGGCGGCGTTCTGTTTATAAGAAAGGCCGAGGTGGTAAGGTTTTGATTTTCGGGCCGGAGGGTACCAGATTCGAAACCTGATTCCACTGAATATCCGTCGAGTATTGGGCCTTTTGAACGTTAAATCATATGGAAGTGCTCAAACATACTCCCGCTGCTGTGGTGCGGAAGTTTCGAGAGGAGTGCCAGTTCAGCTGTCGTCTTCGTCATCTGACAGCGGTTCAAATTTATGAGGTCCGTCCCAAAATAGCTCACGTTTTGCTTAAAAACTAGCAACTAAACTAAGCTAAATTTCTATATGAGAAACTAAAAACTTGATCTCAAATCAATCAAGATTAACGCGATATTTCCCACTGGAGTTTATTGGATAACGAACTATTTTTTATACACTATTAGAAGAAATATGAAAGTCAGACAGAATATTTTATTTCAATCCAAAACTGCGGTAGTTATTATTTTTGAATATCCCAAATCACTATCTCGTGACGTATTTGAAAGCACATATGCAAGTGGGAACGTCTCCAAAATTATCATTTTGTTTCATAACTGCTTTCTGAAATTATTTATTTATTTGGAGAAAGCACACTACAGAAATGACTCCATTTACAGAGGGCATGATCAAAAACATACAAAGAACACAAGCCACAAAGTGAATTAAAACACAAAGAAAAAAATAACTGCAGATAATAACAATAATTCAAAGCTCAAAACCATATTAATTATAAAAATGTAAACACATGAATGTTTTAAAACGAAAACACGTAATTACAAAAACACTAAAAACATACTGAGGTTCCAAAAGTCTATGTTGCGTACCGTCACATTAAAATTAAAAAAAATCATACAATTTACTTAAAATTTAGAACATTAAATAAAAAAAACCATTAAAAAACTAATAATCAAAAGTCAATAATATAGTCAAGCGTGAAAAAAGAAAAAGAAATCAGGTCATATAATTAAAAGTTGAAAACAATTCGATTTAAAAACAGTTGGAGACATGTGATAAATGTCCAGTTCAGCACAGATCACGTTAAAAGTCTTGATATTGCAGAAAAAATCTAGTACTGCATTTTCGAAAATTAATTATTGCCTTTTAGTTAATTTGCTTTGTAGTAGAATGGCGTTTATTGAGTTTTGCATAAAAATATCATAACTTAGCACAGTTTACAATAACGAACCTCAAATTCATAAAGTTGTCTCCTCTTGAATATCAGGGTATATTTCTAGTTCACAGAGGAGTCGACACCACACACGCCATCCACCGAAAGAAACCGAGAAGCCAGAAAGGCATCGGTGTCACAGATGTCGGCATTTTATGTCTCATAAACGGATGTTTACTGCCTCTTGCCTCGAGGACAAAAAACAAATATGTATGCATTTAAAACTGGAAATAGTGCCAAATGCAGGAAGAGAAACTTCGTGACAGTAGGAAAAATGGCATACAAAATGCGATTTAACTCTTGTCAGAGAGCGCGCATCGCTGCAAAACATCCTGGAGGCTTCTTCAGTGGCGAACACCCACCATCTGTCACCACACTTTGAGAAAATAAGAAGAAATATTCCATCCGCCATCGATCTTTCATTCCCTGGCACCAAAACATTCTTTCTTATGGAAGAAACCGTTCTGTAAAGTTTCTCCTTAAAAAATAAATAAATAGGAAGACAAAAGTAAAATGGCACAGCGAGGGGAAGTAAAATCCGAATGTACACTCATGTCCATAAATTAAGGATAATGAAGTTCAGGCAAAGAAAGAGACAGAAGCAAAACAAATTTGACTTATTTGTAAAGTCTATTTATTAAACAAAAGGTAAAGAGCAAAAAAGATGCTATATGTTTGACATAATTAATAAAAATTGCGGTTTTTACTAAATGGAGCAAATTTCAAAAAAGAACCTATTTACAAAAAACAGTATAACATGGTTAGTATGATGGTTAATGCGGAGTATGTCTCCCGGACGATGCAATACAGGCCTTACAACGCCTAGGCATGCTGAGTATCAAATTATCAATCTGATCTTGGGGAATATTACACCACTCATCAAGCAATGCCCTCCGAAATTCCGGTGGACAGGTGGGAGGGGGTTGACGGGCTGCAATTCGTCGGCAAAGCACATCCCACACATGCTCTATTGGATTCAAGTCCGGTGAGTATGCTGGCCAATCCATACGGGAGATATCCTCCGATTGAAGGCATTCGTCTACAATGTTTGCACGGTGAGGACGGGCGTTGTCATCCATAAACAGAAATTTAGCAACCATGGCGCCCCGAAACAAACATATATGTTGTTCCAGATTGACATCCCGATAGATGTGGCCTGTCATCGCGTTACACTCTGAACATGCAGGTCATTTCTGGAACCAAGAATAATTCCTCCCCAAACGAGCCATCCTGCACCACCGTAACGGTGTCGTTCAATGGTGTTCTCTTGGTGGTAACGGGTACCTGGCGCTCTGCATATGAAAGTCCGGCGAGAATCAGACTGCAAACTAAACCTGGACTCGTCCGAAAACATCACACAAGACCACTGTTGCGGTGTCCACAATGCATGCTCTCTACTCCAGGCTAATCGCAGGCGACA
>BGPR01037111.1:0-15254 GCA_013235015.1 Araneus ventricosus
ATTAGTTTCGTTTCTGAAGAATGTAAAAGAAAATCTTCTTAGAGATGCTTTTGACGTTTGCGGACTTTTTTCATTGCAGGTAAGTAATAAATATCTTCTAAAAGCAATGATTTTTTAATAAATTTAATGAAGTGCATCTTTTAGAATTATTGAAAGTTACTTAATTCTTTGGAATCCGAAAGCCCTTGTAAGCTATAATTACTACTTTTCCAAATATTTTTCCTTATTAAGAAAATTTGTAATGTTTTCATATATGAAAATTTTAAGTTGCTTAAAAAAATAGCGTAGGCCTATCGTTTTGTTTTTCGAAATGAATGCATTGCATCATATCAGATTGATAAGTTTATTGTTCTCATGTTTTGGGTCATAATTTCATTTCGTTTAACTTATATTAGTATCGTCAATATATTTTATATCATGATATAACTATTTGTATTCCATGGGAATTTTAGATACAAACGCTGTCTTCCCCTACTCCCAAATAGTTGCAGTTAATAAATATTAAAATATTGCAGCGTTTGGAGAAAGGCTCGTAAATTTAGTTAATTGCTAGTATTCTTCCGTAGAAATTCGTTGCAAGATAGAGACGCTTGAAGAAGAATGAAATTTTTCTCAGAGCTTGACTCTATCAGTTTTATATTGGTCACAGTTCAGGAGAATGTGTTCAACATTGTTACTATTATTCTTTATTAAGTATCTGGCAGGAAGGGTTAGTGTATAAACCAAATTTAAGTTAAAGGGTTGGAATTATGAACATACAGTTTAGAATGCGTGAAATAGCCATGTCTTTTCCTCTTTGCGTCAATCATGGCGACACAGCAATGATTGGTGGGATTTCGCCCAGAGGTTCTCGATATTTACTATTTCTGACTGCTTCTATCGGTTTTTGAACGAAGACTTTTTTTGTGGAAGTTGTGAGGTGATATCTTCCGCTGCGATCCAATCTAAATAAATAGTTTTGTAATCTAATCTAGTAATCTAAGTAAATCATCTAAGGAAATTCTGTTGATCTTTTTGCAAAAAAGTCGCCTTTTCATTCCAATGTATGTTTGTGTAACATAGAGCTTAAAAACAATCATCTAGAAAAATTAGAATAAATTTAAAAATAGAATCGTAACTAAAACTATAATCAAGAACAACAAAAAAGTTTATTTATAAACAATAAAATTTAGATAATAAAATTTAGAAAATAAAATTAATACAATGTTTAAGTAGCGCGCAAACGTGGCAGCAAAACAAAAACAGAGAACAAAGGAAATCAATACCATACAAAGAAATCAAAAAACAAAGAAAAACTCAGAGGTAATCGGGAAAGAAAAGAAAACAAGGAATCCATTCTAGTCGATTTTTTCAAGGTCTAAGAACTTTATTCAAAATGGATTCAAAATAATAATTGGGAATTTTTCTGTAAGAAGGTAAAATGTTTCTGTAATTTTTCTTCATTACGCCAAACACAGCATCTCTTAGCCCGAAATTTGGAAAATATGCTTTTTGGTGTACAAATCTCCTTTGTCTTTCGTTTGTGAAATTTCGGGCTGAGAGAAGCTATGTTTGGCGTAATGCTAGTTTCTTACAGAAAAATTTCCCAATTATTATTTTGAATCCATTTCGAATAAAGTTCCTAGCTCTTGAAAAAATAGAGTAGAATGGATTCCTTGTTTGCTTTTTTGCCCGATTACCTCTTAGGTTTTCTTTGTTTTTTGGCTTTCTTTGCATGATATTGATTTCCTTCGTGTGACATAGGGTTTGATAATAATTTTTTGTTGAATTGTGCCTTAATCTTGATTTTATGATTTTTTAGTACAATCTATGTATAATATTTAGTGATTCTAGGGACACATTTTTAATGCATATAAACTGTCGGTCAAAATCAGTAGGTTTTTCCCCGAAATTGAAATGTCGTTAATTGCTTGGCAGGTTGCGAGAGCCAGCCGTAAACATGGAATTAATCCGATGGATCTACAACACGAAGGAGTGCCTATTAGAAAAGATTGAAGTGAGATTTGGTGACTTGAAAGCACCCGTAGAAATAAAGAAAGAATGCTGGGAATTATTATTGATAAATTCTTTAAAACTCTCTCTGATAATTGATGTAGGTTGAGCCAGTAAATGTGGAGTTTACGGTACCCACCTGTTTCTCGCCAAATTTTCTTGGGGCAATTTCATGTGTCGTCGCCAAATACTGTTTTGGATGTGCAGTGCGCATTTTATTGCTCTCTTGCGCATGCGTCACCTGAAAACGAGAGATTGAGCACACAATGCCTGCTTCATTTCAAGTGTGTTCCGGGCAAATTTTTTTTAACTTAAAGAAGCAATATAAATTTTTTAAAGTCATTTCCTTCGTAGGTCAACAAAGAAAAAAATTATTTTAGAAATTTTTTCTCCCATATAAAACTTAAATTAATTAATTAAATTTAATTAATGAATTAATATTGAAAAAACTGTATTAACATCAAATGTCATCCACTACAAGTTTAAAAAAATGTATTTGAACTTGAGTGGATGAATAAAAAGTATTTTATTAACGATTGAAAATTTGAACAAGATATGTAAATAAATATATATAGGGAGAGTGTGAAATAATAGTAGGAATTGAAAAAGCATCAGCGACTTCGATTTCAGCATAGCAGGAAACTAGTAGCTTCGCTTTTTCATTCAATGTTTGGATTCTAGGTTTATTAAAAAATTCCGAAAACTAGAATTTCCGCACGAAATGCCTGTGGCATTTCAAGCGTGTACCGGGCAAATTTTTTAATTTAAAAAAATATCGGCTTCGCTTTCAGCATAGCGCAATACTCGTAGCTTCGCTTATTCATTGAGGAACGAAAGACACAGAATAAAATACACGGTACTGAACAGATATTCCATCCGAAGAATTCCAAACGAAGTTTTATTCGAATTCGAATTTATCGACCAATCACATCAAAGAGCTGAACAAAACAGTCCAATCGAAATGTGGAGAAAAATACCCAGATAAGCAAAACACCGATGTAAAGATCCGTTTGTGCGCATGCGCGCTAGTCACTCGTTAAAAACATCTAGACGCATCCAAAACAAATGTTCTCTCATCGTTGTTCTTGGCGGCAAAGGGTTGGCGATCCTAAGAGAAACGAAGTAAGTCGGTACCGTAAACTCCGCATAAACCGTTGAACCTTATTCCGAAGTTTGAGATCAGAAGTGTGAATTTCGTGTATATTTCAGAAATATTTTCTTTTCATTCATTCGAAACACCATAGTCATAGGAAAAGTGATTATCTCAATAGGTGAAACTTTCAATTCTGTAAGTTTGTCAATTACGAATTCTCCATCTTTCTTCACTTGCAATCTGTTTGATGAAGAACTGCGTGACGAATCTTTAAATTTTTTCCGCTTGAGTTTGCTGGTCGGAAATTTTCTAAAGCACAATGTTGGGAAGTCCATAAGTAGTTGGGATCATGATTTGGTCTGTATCATATTTATTCATGTCTAACAATTCATTTCATACCAATACAAAGGATATCAAATTGATAAAAATCACGTGAAAAGTATTTCTTTTAGTTTGGCATAGGGGTTCCCGACTTTTTTTTCCTCGAGTACCCCTTGATTTTTTTTTTGTTTTTGCGTCCCCCTACTATCATATCGACCCCCCCCCCCCCGCCACAACAGCCTTCCATGCAAAAATTTTTTT
This sequence comes from Araneus ventricosus, assembly GCA_013235015.1. Taxonomy (NCBI): domain Eukaryota; kingdom Metazoa; phylum Arthropoda; class Arachnida; order Araneae; family Araneidae; genus Araneus; species Araneus ventricosus. The sequence continues at coordinate 3,668 of BGPR01037111.1, forward strand.
ATCAATAACTTTACGATTGGCTTAAAAGTGAACATTTGCAGAATTTGAACATAACATTTGCAGAGATTTTTGATTTTATATTTTATTCTATTTTTACAATAGTATTAATACAATGCCAAAGCAAATGAAACCAGTATTGTAGTTATTTAATTTTTACATATAAGGATAAATAAAAATTACACTTCGTGAGAATCAAGTATCCAAGTGGTATAGTTATTAAATATCAAGTATTCACTTGGAGAAACCAAACTCTAATTTTTTTAATTCCCTATGTTTTCTTCTTTCCGCAATTAACAGCTTTGATTTTGCGTACCCTGAACTAATCCGTCGAGTACCCCCAGGGGTACGCGTAACACAGGTTGGGAATTTTCGGTTTAGCATGTAATTAACGAATAAAGTATTTATAATCGTATGCAGAAGGAAGTGTTTAGGAATTTTATATTTTTCTTGTTTTAAACATTTTAAAAGGAGTTTCTTTAAAAATACTAATTTGCTTAACTTTGATTGTTACACAATGTGACACTACTGATCAACCACCAAATTTTTGTTCTAATCCATACATAAAGAATTTTTGTGAGTTAGAGTTAAAAATACGGTATGGTCTCCCGTCGCCAAGTTCACACAACTTTCGCCAATTGTTAGGTCTTAACCTAGTTCAATATAATGCGAAATTTGGCGAATTGTCTTTTGAAAAATTCAAATTTGGCGGTAATAACATGTATTTAAGTCTAACTTGGCTTAATCATCAAAACTCCGTGCTTTTTTCTGTCGAAGCATAAATTTTAGCGATAAGTGGCATTTTTTATTTAATTAATCAGCCTTCAAAAGTGCGCATGCGTGAAAAGTACACCAATCTTATGCGCAAGGTTGGCGACAATTCTCAAGATTCGTTACGTAAGATGGCGCGTCTTTCGGCGGCATTCGGACAAATGGCATGTGCAGCTTTTCCATATTATGTTCATAGAATTATTAACAAATACGTTTTTTATAAATGGCAATTTTTTGAACTGAAGGCTTATATTTATTTATTTCAATGCTATTTTAAAATTTTCACTGAAAATCAACGTAATTCTTCAAGTGTAATAAAAACAGTAATTTCAGTAATAAAAAGAAAAAAAAAAGAAAAAAAAATCCGATTAAGTTTAAATTTGTACTGAATTGTTGTAATTTTTTTATATTTATACAAATTTTGCATAGCTACTATCAGAAAATCAGAAAGCTGTGAATGCAATTGGATGAGAGACTGAATTGAATTGATTGCTATTGAAGAGAACCTTGTTCCAAATTATTGTTTGGAACACAGATTGGGTGCCAAATCTGGGATGAATGGGGGTTGTCACCATACCTCCCACTTGAACTTTTGCAGCAATTCTCTATTTTTTAGAGTAGTATGGGTATTGCCATGCAAAAGAATGACACCATCACTCAACATGCCAGGGCTTTTACGTTGGATGGCTTCACGATGGTCCAATGACTGTTTCCTTCTTCCGAAATTATAAGGGAACACTTATTTTCAACAGCGTTTTTTGCAAACACTGATGTGAAAACAGTTGCCGAGAACTAGCTCGATGGGCAGGGACGTGTTTTTTACCAATCCGGGTTAAACAAGTTGTCCTGCTTTCAGATAAATGCCTTAATAGATTTGGTGATTATGTGGAAAAGTGATCGGCACGCATGCCTCTTAATTCCCTTTTGTATTTTCTGTCTAAAGTTAACAAATAATTTTTATAACTCTTGCAAACTTTTTCATCCAACTTCGTAACAATATACATATTAATTATTATTAAATAAAAACATATTAGTTTGTCAATTCATGCCCATGTGAACACGATAACTCGAAAACAAAAATAGATAGTTAAGTTATATTAACGTCCCGTTTTGAAGCAACACGAGGGCTATTTTGGGACGGACCTCGTCATTTTGAACCGCGGCCAGATGACGAGGACGACACCTGAGCTTAAATGGAAACATCGATGCAATTTTTAAGATATTTTACATACTTTTTTAAAATAATTTTTTTTAGTTATTTGTACCTTTTTCGTGAGAATGGCCCACATAGAATTTAAGAAAAGAAATTCGTTTACCTCATTGGGTGACAATAATTTATTATTAATTATTTTTATTGATTAATAATTACTTAAAAAGTTAATAATTTTTCTTACGGTTTTAGATAGAAATTCAAACTTATAAAATTTCGTTCCATCGAAAAATTTGATGAGAACTTTAAATTAGCTTACCTTGTACGTTTAAAAATTGATGAAATTGGTGGTAAGTTTACTTCCCACGGACTCCTTAAAAAGGATTAAGTTATATTAACGTTCCATTTTGAAGCAACACGAAGGCTACTTTGGGACGGACCTCGTCATTTTGAACCGCGGTCAGATGACGAGAACGACACCTGAGCTGGAACCCCTATCCAAACTTCCACGCCATACCAAAAGGAGGAAGTTTGGCCACTACGTATGCTTTGGCGTGCAACAGGCCCCATACACGACGAATCTTTACTAGAATAAGGTTTTGAACCTGGAACCTTCTGTCGCAAAAGCCGAGACTTTACCGCTAGGCCACCACGGCCTCCAAAAATAGTTAGAAGAATGAAACTAAGCATTTAAATTTATCATTATAATTTTAGATATGCTTCAAATTTTTTATGAATGGCAATTTTAAATCTTGACCGTCAGTCGCATATTTACGAGTAGGTGAGCGAGAAAATGCAACGTCTTTGACAAATGAAATTGTGTATGTGGTCTTGCCACTAACACTGTAGACGTGCATCCAATTTAGTGCCCGATCGATGCAGACCAAAACACCCAAATTCTATACTCAATTTTCTTCACCTTAAAGTAAAACCTGGATTTACGCTACCTCGACACACACGAACCCAAATTTGTGAGATTCCACTATTTTTTTTTGGTGATTTTAATATTTTATTTTGTTGGGTGTCATCCCGTGTTGGGATTGTGGGCAATCATGAAGCGGACAAGGCCGCCAAATTGGCGAGTACTCTAAGTAATTCTACTGTACCTTTGACTGATTTTAAAAAGTATCCAAAAGTACTCTTTTATTCAAAATGGAAGAGACAGTGGGACACGGAGAACAAGCTTTACGCTGTTGAACCCCACGTGCAACCTCGGTCTTCTCTAATAAACAGGAAACAGGATACTCTTCTCACTAGACTACGAGTGGGTCACACTCTATATACCCATCGCCATCTACTGTTTGGAGAACAGGAACCAATGTGCTCCCAATGCAACTGCAGTATGTCAGTGCACCACATACTGTCTGAATGTCCGAATGTTAACTCGCAACGTTTAAATTTTTTAAGACCAATTCTGTTGATTTATCTCTTATACTGGTCAAAGCTCCACATGTGAACATTTTTGCTTTTTTTGCGGTCAATTGGATTTTATCCACATATTTAAGCAGTGCTCTTTTGTATTTTCTTTCCATTTATTTTGGGGTCGCGGTGGCCTAGTGGTAAGGTCCTGACCCTGGGGCCCCACGCCCGAGACCCGATTTCACCGAAGATCCGCCGTGCATGGGGCCTGCTGCACGTCAAATCATACGCAGTGGCGAAACGCCCTCCCCTTGGCGTGGAGGCTTGGAGAGGGGGTGACAGCCCTTGCGTCGTCCTCATCATCTGACCGTGGTTCAAAATTACGAGGTCCGTCCCAAAATAGCCCTCGTGTTGCTTCAAAATGGGACGTTAATATAACTAAACTAAAAGAAAATCCCATTTGTTTTTTTATATATTAATTTCATACTTTTATCTTGACGGATCTCTACATAGTTTGGCGCAGCATGGTTAAATCTATGGCTCTTGCCCCACAAAACCAAACTCAAACTCCACTATTTTTTTCCGTTTCGAATATTTCCCATATAAAATGTAGCACAAGTGCAAAATTCTGAATTAAAAATAATAACAGGTAAAAAATGGAAAACCTGTCCCGTCTTTTTCAAAAGTGGACCAGGAACAACGCCAGAGAATGATCAAGTCGTTCATGTAATATGATGAGTCGTTGATCTTGCAGGCAATTACATTAGGAAGTTGATGTTAATGTTGTAAATGAGCTGTGGGACTAACATGGCAAAAGATTGTTAGCCGAGGAGATTTCAGGGATGCGTCAGCAAATCTCTAAAATAGAAACCAACATCTCAGACCCAGATCCAACAGAAAAACAAATGAAAATTGCAGGCTTGATCTAAGGTCTCGGTTCAGTTGAAAAAGAGTTAAAGATTTTGGAGATAACAGACTCTAATGAAGAAGGCATTCTGGCTGCAAAGCAAAGAAAGAAAAAATGTATTAATTCGCTATGAGGGAATTTCCGCCAGGGAAGAAAAATTGATGATTCGTCAGACAAGTTTTGTCAGATTTTAATACATTAAGTATTGCATGCATTTATATGCAGAGTTATACCATGTCTTATGTTAATCCGACTTACACGCTCTTCGACAGTTCCGCCTAACGCTTATCTTTGGTGCATTAAGCTGCTATGACACGGAGAGCTGTCGTGCGCTACTATCTTGAGCATGAGCACAACGCCACTCAGCAAAAAAGTTTGTAGCACGTGACTGATCAGACAAGAAGACGGAAATCACGGGCTGTATTCAACCGGCTTGAAAATACGCACGATGATGACAAAAAATCGTCAGCGGCGGAAATTCAAACCAATCGGGTCTGACTTTGACGGTGACGTAGTTCACCTTCCCCGATACCGAAATCATGTGTGACCGGTTGTCTCAATGCCTCACGTGCTAGAAACTTTTCTGCAGAGTGGCATTGTGCTCACGCTCAAGATAGCTTTTTACTTTCTCGTATACGAAGAGAAAGTATTGTAATTGTCAAAAAATTCAAACTCGAGATCTTGACGAATCTCCACGTTTTAGACCTCCCTGAGTCCGAAAAACACAATTTTGGAATTTTGTCTGTCTGTCTGTGAACACGATAACTCGAAAACTATTAGAGCTACGAGGATGAAATTTGGTATGTTGTCTTTCAACATAATTTGTAGGTTTCTATCAAATTTTGGACAAAATCCGTCAACGGGAAGTCTGTCTGTATGTTCGAGGTCATGCGAACGATGTAACTCAAAACTTGAAAAGCAAGATGGATAAAATTTTATACACAGATTTATCGTCATGAATGTAGGTCCGTATAAAATGTTGGGCCAAATCCATCAAAGGGTTGACTGTCTGTCGGTCTGTATAATTTACTTTTGAAGAGAATCCGTTATCTCCACGCGCATGCGTACTGGATGACGGAGTAGCGAATTACGTCAGTTTGAGACGGTAAGAGAGGAAAATCGTTACGCATTTCTTTGAATTTCATTCTTTGCCTAGATATTTTTCAATCGATATAATGAAAAAACTTCTGATAGTCATTGGATTCTGAGTAACAATAGGTTAGAATTTTTTTAGCCACGTGGGAGGAAGGGGAAATGGCACCTTTTTGGGGAAGTATACGAGAAAGTTTAGGGGAGAACACTCCCGCTAGTTTCAAAGCAGCTTTACTCTACTACATAGCATAAAACGAGGCATTTTGTGTAAATATATGAGAAATTCGAAGGGAGAACCCTCCCTTTGATTTATATTAGCTGCTTACTGATGATTAAAAATCAAGATGAAGCCGGAGCAAATAATATACCAGCGGGAGTGGTCTCCCCTAAATTCCTCGTATACTTTCCCAAAAATGTGCTGTTTTCCTTCCCCCCGCGTGGATAAAAAAATTCGAACCTACTGAAACCCAGGATCCAATGACTATCACAAGACTTCTCATCGTAGATTATAGTGATTGTAAAATATTTACGTAAAGAATCAAATTCAAAGAGATGCATAGCGATTTTCCACTCTTACCGTCTCAAGGACAAAGTGGCATAATCCTTCCGCGTGCGCAGGCATTGTTACCAGTATGCATGCGCATGGAGTTGGTTTCAAAAGTGAACAAATATGCGATTATACCTCACGACAGACAGTCAATCCTTGGACGAATTTGTCACAAAAATTTATACTTACCTACATTCATGACGATAAAAATGTGTACCAAATTGTATCCATCTAGCTATTCAAGTTTTTGAGTTATAGTGTTCACATGACAGCGAACATACATACAGACAGACAACCTTCCCCTAGACGGATTTTGTCCAAAATTTCATAGAAACCTACAAATTAGGTTTAAAGACCACATACCAAATTTCATTGCCGTAGCTCTAATAGTTTTCGAGTTATCGTGTTCACAGACAGACATAATTCCAAAATTGTATTTTTCGGATTCGGGGAGGTCTAAAACGTAGAGATTCGTCAAAATCTCGAGTTCGAATTTTTTAACGATTAAAATACTTTCTCTTTGTATGCTTCGTATACGAGAAAGTAGAAATTAGGACTTTTCGGCTGATACCGGGCATCTGCAGCACTTAAATTCCATTCGAGAAACAAAACCAGTTCTTTGCTTCCAATTGAAAAGAATGGATTTTATTCTACAAAGTAACTGGTGAATCACTAGCCAAATTATACCATAACTACTGGCGATGTAGACAGAACGCCGCCCCATGCCCCCGTGCCTGATGCCATTACGGTAACCGAACCAATTGAATGAACATGGGACTGTTGATGTAGATAGAACGCCGCCCTATAGCCCCGTGCCTGATGCCATTACGGCAACCGAAACGCTTGAATGAACAAGGGATTGGTGACGTAGACAGAACTCCGTCCCATGCCCCAGTGCCTGATGCCATTACGGCAACCGAACCGGTTGAATGAACATGGGACTGGTGATGTAGACAAGAAAATTTTTCACACGCTTCAGATAACTTATTGCTAGTTAGTTGAATTATATCTATATTTTACGACATAAGAGTCTATACTTTTTGATGGTAACAATATTGAATGAAATTTTAATTCGAACGTTAGTTCTCAAATTGCTTTCCAATTGAGGACAAAGGCAGCTTTATAGCAAGCATACGCCTCAAACATACCGTTCTACTAAAACATAAAACCTTCAATGAAACTCTTGTTTGTATTCACAAGGAGTAATATAAATTAACTATTTCTGTAATTTAGCATTTTCTTTTGTTCATTTAATTATAGGAAAACTATAGGTTTTAAACCCCTTTAGTTAATCTCCCCATTTACTGCTTTATTTTTTATTCTAAACTTTAATTTGTATTGAAAATACTAGTATGAATCCTCAGTTTTGCAAATACATGTGATACTCCATGTTTTCTAGTCTTGATTTCAAACTTCTTTAGATGCTTGTATTAAAAAATCTAAATACATAAAAATACTTTTATTCAGTCACATTTCATCAACTACTTCTGCAATAATTTAACAATGTCACTGCAACAACAGCGCACTTTGGAATTAATACAGTCAAGATTTTTAAAAAGATGTACTGTTCGTCTTTGTTTAGATCAACACATAAACATTTTCAATGTTAAAGGAAGACTGTTGGCATCTAAACAATCAAATGCAGATCAATGATTTCCGTCATTATTAGTTCTGGCTTATTCGATACTTGAAAAGGTTTAATGTTGGGAATAATTCTTACTTATTTCCAGTTGAGTGAATATCTTGATACTCAAAGGCATCGGTCCAGAAAAGGTTTCGACATCAGTCGTAAGTATAATTTAAATTCAAAGTCAAATATTGCAGCTAATTGGGACTCTGTTTCAGAATTATTGCATTTTCTTCTGAAAGTTTGTAAGTTTTCTGTAGTGATATTTTTATGATAAAAACTTAATATATATACATATATATATTATGCATTTCTGATTTGTGTGATAATATTAGGTTACTATTTGTTTATTGTATTTAATTTTTAATGATGTTTTAATAGGTGTATTTATGAATGTCATTTCGAGTTTTTTAATGGTTTAAATATATATATGGATTGAGATATTTATTTTTTGGTATTAAAAATAGGAAGAATCAAAACAATTTCAGACAGATATATTTTCATGACAACTCAAATGGCCTGGGTTGACTCGGAAGCGTGTATGTAAATATTTACATATTTGCGCCAAACTTGGATTTATTCTTTTCTGAAAATTCATGCCAAAGTTGATATTAGATTTAAGTATATTAAGACCGTTAAAGATTGCAGCACATTACAACTATTTGGCCGATGGATGATACAATTTGGCACCGCGCAGTACTGGTCTCAAGCTTATCACTTGTCTACACGTAAGACATCTAGAGACAAATCATCCCAACAAATAATGTAATATATGTTTGTTTTCAGTGTTCAACCCAAGTTAGCCCTATGGTAACATTCTATCGTAGAAGCCGAACTTCCGTCAGCCAAGGAACACCTATGTCGACGTCAGGTCAATTTGGCTCGCCCGGTGCCTGCCTTGCAACATGCAAAGCCCCTCCTTCAAGAACATTGGGCGCAGGCTAAGTACATAACTGCCATCTATTATCAAATACTCTCGTCGTTCCTGCGCGGTCTCTGCAGATATGGTTTCGAATAGGGTCACCATTAGTCTTTCTTTTACATATCGGCGTTATCCGAAAAATAAGGAGGTAGCATTGTCGGTCAAACCTGCGTTGGTAGTGAAATAGTCGATAGAATCATAAAACAAGTATTTCTTATTGGATATGCAATTTAATTATCAGTATCTTTACATTACAATATTTTAAGGTATATATGAGCTTACAAGAACAGATAAATCACAGTCTACACAGACCCTTGATCATGCGATAAATTGTGATTTGATCTATTCTGCTACTCATATATCTACTGCTGAATATTGTATTAGAGATTAGAAATAGGATACATTATTGATAATTAAGTTACATATTAATACGGAAACACTTGTTTTGGATTTTTCTGACGTTTCCGAAAATCTACGGCGTGAGACTTAATTTCTCTTATCTTTTATTTGAAGTACTTTTTGGTCATCTGTCGACAGATATATAGAACCATACATTTCTCTTTACGTGCAGAGAACATTATTTTTATACAAATGCTCATTTTCCGTACATTTCAAATTTTGTGGCAGTTATGTAAAGTTTCGTACAATTCGAAAGAAAACTACTGCATGTTATAATAAAAAAAAGAGAGTTTAAAATTTTAGATTTAATACATGTTTAACTAATATTCTGATAAATAGTTTTATTGTTCCTCAACTTGTCTAGTAATTCCCCTTAATCTCTTTAAAGACTCTCACAATCAACTTCTCTAATATCGCATTTCCACGCTACACTTGACATAACCTGACATGAAAACTAATTCATAATCAATCACGCGCATGCGCCTTACACTGTACGTTGACGCCATCAGCAAAACAACATATGCGACAAATTCTTACAGATATGATCTATCCGTTGTGTGGGTCAACTATTTCTTTTCGCATATTTAGTCTCGTATATTGCGATTGAAATCTGACGGTATTTTTGTCACACAAGAAAGTTCGACCGACTATCCTGCAAAGAGCGGGAAAGACTTTTCAAATCAAAAAGGGCGAAAAAAAATACTAATCAATTCTTTAGTTCTTTTATGAACACAGAGATTGAGCAAATACTCACATTCTTTTAGTTTTCAAATTGTTTTTCTGCGATTCTAGTATTAGCCATCGCCCTCCCCTTTTATCTACATGACTGGATCTATAGACAATACAGCGATAATACCGCAGGCTGTTAATGCAATCGTAACCTTCGGCATTAAATCAAGAATCTCTGTACCTAAGGCCTTATTAAGTCACCCAGAGCCAAAACAGCACAAAGGAACAATATGGCTACTAATGTAAGAATTCTGTTGGTTTGTAATTCTTCTCACCGTGTTGTCGATAGGGGACATTTTGTGATATAACTTCAACATTCTTGATTTCAAACGTCTCTTTAGTTTAAAATGAAATTAACTTTATGAATATATTTGATGAACACAAACATTTTCTCAAAGTTCAAATAAGTCGTAAGAGGTTTAGTGGAAGTTAAATATTTTCTCCCAAACTCTCTTACAGTTGCATTTTAGACTCAAAATTGTGAAGCAAACGCATGACAATAACAGATGGATGCAGAAAAATCAATCGCGTTGAATACTTCTAATCCCGTAAGAAATCATTTTTTCGTACTTTTCCGTTAGCTGGGCGTAAGCGAAAAAAGCGCCAAATAATGCAGAATTCCGAAAAATTTCTTACAACCATTCTCTTGGCGACTTAATCGCGTTTTTTTCTTTGGCGACAATTTGCGCCCGGCTGGAAAATCGCTGCTAGTGGCGCTTAGCTCGCGTTTGGTTCGCAATTGGCGACGATTTGCGTCCGTCTAACGGAAAAGATACCCATTTTTTAAATATAATTCAAAACTCTTTTCGTTGTTAGTAATTGAACAAGATTACGCGTTAAGATTAGGTATAAGGATAGCAATAGATTTTAATTTATTGCAATAATGCAAATCACATCGAATCTAGAACTATCTCGTCCGTCCACACACTCCCAGAAATCACAAAATATTAAGGGATTTTCTAATATCTCTTTGATGACAAATTTAAGCATTCTAGAATAATATGAACGGGAGAGCAGTGATCGGATATAAACTTCTAATAAGTTAGTAACATATTTATTTAAGGAAAAAATATTTTATGGCTTTGTAACCATTTTCAAATGCAAACAATTTTATTTGTTTATCTGGTTTTTATTACTGGACACATTTCCATTATCAGAACAGCACATAGAAACCGTCCGTTCCTGGCGACAATTCGCCAAACCTTAGCCAATAGCTCTTGATTCATTCAGCTTAGTGGTTGTATGTTAGCACCAAAATGGAATGTTACATGTTTATGTAGCATATCAACTAAGAAAATATCAAATTCAATATCAGCGCGATGAGCAAAATAAATTCGCGAAGAATATTAAGCATTGAAAGTCTGTTTTAAAAAAAATATATAATTATTAATTAAAGTATATGTATCCGCATTTATATTCAGCGAATTTTCTAACTAAATAATGTGTTCGGATTATTCATTTTTATGACATTCTCTTCCGTAGAATGTTTGCGACCGTATTTATAATCAATCACCCAATTAATTATACAGATCCAATTATATTATAGTCTATTTTTTACAATATAGTTTAATAACATTAAAAAGCATCCCCCTAAAGAAATGAAAAAAGAATTTTGATTTGCTTTCTGTAATATTATGTGACCACTATTTATGTATTGTTTCATTCTTATATTGACAAATTACGCAACGAGATGAATCAAACTCGAAGGTCTGTCTCCCTCTCTCTCTTTTCTGAGACAGAAATCAAAATTTTACCAACATTATTAAAATTACTTTTCTTCTGCCTTTCTAAAGAAATTTTCTGTTTAACAAATTGCTTCATCTTTCTCAAATTAAGATGTTTCATCGACAGCCGTTTCAGAACTGAATACACAAATAGCTTTAACAATGGAATATATTGTTTAGAAAAGAAATTAGCTATAACAAACGATAGGATTATTGACTATAAAAATCTATTGTTGCAAATATTTTTAAATACTGTTTTAAATAACGCTTTTTATATAATCTATACAATGTCTAAAATCATTATTGCTGAGATTTATTCGAGGGAAACATCTTTTCTAAAAAGTTGTATGAAAGGTTGTTTTT
>BGPR01037112.1:0-15254 GCA_013235015.1 Araneus ventricosus
AATATTTCTGATATTTTCAGCATATAAATGGCATGAAGATTACAATGGAAAACATAGCATACACTTTCCATAGTTTTTTTTCTTTAAACAAATATGAATGGTTATTGGTATATTTCAAAGCTAATTCATATACTTATTTTCTTTATTAAACAAAACATCGACGGTTTTACAACATGCGATTTTTCTTTCAATCAAAAGAGAACTCAAGATCTAAGATGACTTTGAAGCTGGAATGATTTTGATTTTCTTCCCTGATTTGACAGTCTGTCATTCTGAAGTTTATTTTCAAATCAAAAGAATGCATTAGAACCGACGGGAAATGCTTTTAGTAGCGTATGTTGAAACTTAAACTTTTAAAAATTTTATCGCTTTCTTGTATAACAAAGTATACATGAAGAAAGTCATGTTATTGTATTCAACCTCAATATTTTCGTCTGTTTCCATGTTTTAGACCTCCCTAAGTCCGGAAAAATATTAGTGGAATTTATATTTGCATGTTTAATTTTCGTCTGTCACTTTCTCTCTCTCTTGGATTGCCCATGTCTTGTGACCCGTCAAAATAGCCCGTGTCGAAATAGGCCCAATAAAATAGCCCAAGACAAAATAGCCCCAACAAAATGTTTTTATTGTCATTCAGTATTTGAATTTGGATTATTTTTGTCAGGGCTATTTTGTCGGGGTTATTTTGGCACGGACTATTTTGTCGGGGTTCTTATGGCTCGGGCTATTTTGACGGGGTAGCCCCATGTGTATGTGGACACAATTTCTCAAAAACGAAATAAACTAGATGGTGATTACAGTGAAGACATTGAAACTTCTGTACAGCTCTGTTCCATTGAAACTTCTCTACTCTCTGTTCCAAGAAAAATTGGCCGCTCAGAGAAGTGGCCGCTCCAAAGAGGTTTAATGTCTGGAAGAACAAAATGCGTACTTAAACATAACCTAATTTGTTATTTACAATAAAGAGAATTTTAAGAAGAAAAGAAAAAAAGCATATTATTTGAAAAATTCTATATATTTTTTTTTCCTTTTTCTTAGAATAAATATAAAATTTTTGTTTGTGACTTTTGGCTCTTGTGGAGGTAACTTTTTTCAATTTTGCTTCTTTTTAATTGAAAAATAAATAATTTATTAAAAATAATTTATAAATAATTAATTGGAATAATAAATAATAAATCGGCAGTTGTTTAGAAATAGGCAATAATATCAGCTGAAAGTTTCGTTAAGTGATGGTCGCAACTATAACAGCAGTTTCTTTGTCAGAGATCGAATCAGCGCATGAAAGGCATATATGAACGCTTGAATGCCCAACCTCGATAGAGGCCGAAGTTTACTTTTCTTTTCACATTGGAAAAGAAACGAACAATTTCGATTTGATTTCCGGAGTTGTTTTTCAATTTATGTTCTTTTTTTGTTGTTGTTGTTCTTTCTTTCCTTCTCTTTTCTCATATTAGAAGGTAAATGTCACAGAGATAGAAGGAATATACAGTGAAACCTCTCTGAGCGGCCACCCTTCCGTTCCGAGAGAAATTGGCCGCTCTGAAGGGTTTTCGTTACAATTACAAGTTAATTGCTATAATACATAATATAAACACGTCTGACACATATTTCTTATTTAAAATGAAGTTTAAGATTTATCTAAAGAGAAAATAGTTCTTTATTTAATAATTTTTTTACATTTTTTGAGAAAAGGATACAATTTGTGACTGTTTTAAGTTTTTACCCTTCTCGGAAAAAAACATTTTTTCAAGTTCATTTCTCAGTTTAAAAAGTAAATCTTTAACCGATGCGTTTGTCAAATGGGATGGGCGAACCCACCCGGCGGCCGTTCAGAGGGGTTGGGTGGCCGTTGCTAGGGGTTTTTCTAACATTAGGTCTATGGGCCGAAAAATCCGTGCCACGAAAAATTGGCCGTTAAGAGGGGTGGCCGTTCGAAGAGGTTTCACTGTATTACATTAAGTTTTAAAGGGCGACCAACACGGGCGCTCAAAGGGGTTTAAGTGGCCGTACCTGGAGGTTAATTTGACATTATGTCTATGGGCAAAAATTCCATTCCAAACAAAAATGTTCGTTAAGAGGGGTGGCCGCTTAGAGAACTTTTACTGTTTTAGATTTATGTCATATTTTGGACATAATTTACTTTTTCGAAGCACTCCCTCCATTTTCTTCTCTTTGCTATGAAACTATAAAAAAATGAGCCAAATTTACAAAGATTTTTAACATACTTATCGCTTTTTCACTTTGAATGAAAATATTATTTTAATTTTTACTTTTTTCATTTGCTTATCCGCATGTTTTCATTGACATTCACGCAAAATATTATATTCATTTTTAATTTTATTTACCTCTGCATTTCCATTTAAATGAGGGAAATATTATACCTTTTTAATTAATTCACTCATATAAACACAGATTGTCCTATCCAGTAAAAATATTAAAAGCATTTCTTTCTGCGTAAGTTATTGTGACTTGAAGTAAAAATAAATTTTAAAAAATTGCAGAAATCAAAGAAAACCACCGCGACAATCAGACTCGCATCAATGCGCAAATAACGTTTCGAATTTTAACATAGTTCAGACACCTTCTAAGCGTTTTCTTCAGCTAAAAGTTAACTTCGGATAAGTTAACGCCAAAAACAATCAAAACTTCGGAATCAAATAATAACAATGACAAATAATTGATTTAAAAGTTAATTTGTTTAATTTTAGAGTATTTTTAAGGATGTAAATCGAAAGCATTTGATTGCATAATAACACACAGGTAAACTGATTTTTGACAGCACATGAAATTTATGACAAATTCTGGGAGATAACACTTCATTTTTTGAAACAGATTTTTTAAGAAATTTAAAAGAAAAATACTTCTTATTAAATATCTTTGCAAAATACATGTTTTTGCTAATAAATTGCCATTTTACTGAATTCATCAATATTCTGCAATTTTTTTAATGAATTTCATGAGATAAACAAAAATGAGAGGGAAAAACAAGGAAAATTAAGCCGGTTTTCAATTTAATTAAATCAAATGTCACGCAGGTGTTTATCTCTTCGAGCAGATGTTTATGCAAACTGAAAAGAAATGCTAAATTGACTCATAAATATGACTGTCAGTGGTGATAACCGGTGAGAAACGAATGAGATTTAAATAAAACTGAAATTCTAATTTTATACTTTTTTTTGTTACGCACATACAATAAATTAGTTAGTATACTGAAATCCAAGCATAAAATTTTTCCACGCTCGAATCTTAATCTCATATAATTATTTTTGAATTATTACTTAAAACTCATTTATTTAATTACATTAAACCAATAATTCAATTTATAAAAATAGATCAATTTTATGCGGCTATTTGAAAAGTTACCTTCACCAAACCAGAAAAATGATTTACTATGTTTGAGAAAACAAATATCAACATTCTTGAAGAGAAAAAAATTGAATCCTTGTTTGTAGAATGAGTAACAATATCAAAATGCTGGGAATTTTTTAAAAATGATTAATTTTTTTTATATTATATATACCTATAATGTGACTTTATTTGACTCTCGCAATTCTTCACTCATTATGCAAATATCTCTTTAAAATGTGAAAAAATCATAAATGCAATTTTGAAAAAATATTGACTCATATAGTCTTTGCAATCAACGATTCAATTATTCTAATTACGTGTGATTTTTCGAAACAAATAATTATGAGACGAACTGCATCGTATACTCCAAATACAATTGATGTGATTCATTAGAAATTTAATTATTATATTGCAAGTAACTGATGAAATTGAATTTAATCTTTAAAATTATAGGAACCTAGTTGAAACCCGGCGTTGCTCGGGATCCATATTTTTTAAACCCACTAACTTTCTGAAACAAACGTAAATCTTTTTTGAATCCTTTCTTGTTGAATTAAAAATTTCAAATATGCAGTATAAATCAGATAATCATATACTTATCATCATCAGACAGCTATATTTCACTTACTCCCCGGTCGCTGGATGTTTGAGTGCATGTTAAAAGCTACGAAATAGCAGCGGAAGTTAAATGCATGCTACGAAATAACAGCTGAAGTAAGAAATCTACCTTGACCAAGAACAGCAATATTTTCTTTAACAGCGGTAAAAACACATGAATAAAAGATTTGATGAAACAATAAATTTGATTTTATAACAATAGAAAGCACTGTTACAATTTGGGTTTAAAATGAATTTTGAAACGTGAATTACAATTACAGAAAAAATTGTACAACAATTAAATTGGTAACATTGAAAAGTTAATATTTTGCTCTTTAAGGTGATGTGAAAATAATTTTAGTACCATAAGTTTTTCAGAAGTTATTGGCGAAAAACGTTTAAAAATAGCTTAATTTTCGTTATTTAATTAAATAAATAAAAATCTAATTCGAATTTTAAAATAATTTTTACGGTGTTAAATCCCTCTTGTGCTAATCCATCATTGTGCCATATTTGTTCGCCCTAAGTCCAACGGTGTGGGCGTGCATAAAGAACCAAAAAACGAACAAACACACACATCTCTTTTATATATAAAGTACAAGTATTATAGTACAGTATATATAACTCAAGTAAAAACTTTTCTTGCAAGTAAATTCCCAATCTTTCTTTATATTCAACACAAAAAAAATATTTCCTTATTTTTTACTTTCTTGTATGCAAAAAATGCAAAGTGAAAGTATTGTGATCAAGAAAAAATTTAAACTGGAGATTTCAATAAAAAAATGTTGTTATAGGATCCAAAAAAAAAACTTTGGTAATTATGTCTCTCTGTCTATCCGTGCATCTTGATGCTTATAACGTGGCATCTAGTCTTAAAACTGATGCTATTCATCTGTTCCAATTTTGGACCCAAGCTTTCCGCGGGAAGGATAAAATGACTCTTCAATGAAGAAAAAAAAATTTTTTTGATGCTTAAAACTTGATATATTGTCTATCACCGACACTATTAATCTGTTCCAATTTTGGAAACGAGCCTTCCAGCCTTATACAGGGGGTGCCAGCTCAGGTGTCGTCCACGTCATCTGACCATGGTTCAAAATTATGAGGTCCGTCCCAAAATAGCCCTCGTGTTGCTTCAAAACGGGACGTTAATATAAATGAACCAAACTAAACTAAACAAAACCCAAAATGATATGAAGGCCTCGGTGGCCGGGTGATAAGTCTCGGCTACGAGGCAAGAGAGTTCCCGTTCGAAATCCGATTCCAACAGAAGATCGATTGCGTATTAACGAGTGTTGCATTTAAATTGTTGGTGAGCTTGTAGAAATATAGCAGTTAAAAAAATGCCTCTGATTTTGTTACAATATAGGGAATATAGGGCATTTATTTTTGGCTTAAAATTTTTCAGAAAGTGATTATACAGGTTTTCCTTCCAGAAGAAAACGTATTTAATTTCAAGCACGGAGTGAAGGTGTATAGTTCTATATTGACCACCATCTTCCAGTGTATAAAACTGGGAGAAATTTATTGAATTTCTGGAAAGCATCTAGTTTATCAATTTCTTGACTGCAATGAAACATCAGGTCTATTATAATTCCTATCTAACACCAGCATATAATATACAATACACTGAAGATATGAAAGTTGTTGTTGTTGTTTCATGTCCCCCTGGCCCAAAATTAGACCAGGTCCATGACACCATGTCGCTCTAACAACTCCACAAGTCCTTTGCCCTCCTCACTCCACAGCTGCCTCGCAGAGGCGCCAAAACAGTCAATGAAAGTTGCTAATTAAATATTATATTCTGGAAAATACCGAAGTTAAAAGTTAGGTTAGTGGTGTAAGCTTTGGATCGATTTTAAGTTGCAGCCTGAAAACGATGCGCTATCTGCAGCGCTTGTGTTCCTGTGTGATATAGGAGTTCGTTTCCTATTTACCTCTGATTTTTTTATTTTCTGGGGCATATAACTTGTTAAAAAGACTGTAAAGAGATTACATCTGCAAGGAGATGAACTCTCATAAAGATATCATCGTAGACAGCTGTTAGGATTTGTTATTTTCACTTTCTCGTATGCGAAGTTATACAAAGAGAAAGTATTATAATCGTCAAAATATTCGAACTCGAGATTTTGACGAATCTCCACGTTTTAGACCTCCCCGAGTCCGAAAAACACAATTTTGGAATTATGTCTATCTGTCTGTGAACACGATAACTCGAAAACTATTAGAGCTACGGGGATGAAAATTGGTATGTGATCTTTACACATCATTTGCAGGTTTCTATCAAATTTTGGATAAAATCCGTCCACGGGAAGTCTGTCTGTCTGTCCGCGTTCGTGTGAACTCTATAACTCAAAACTTAAATAGCTAGATGGATAAAATTTGGTACACATTTTTTTCATCAGAAATGTAGGTCCGTATAAAATTTTGGGTCAAATCCGTCAAAGGGTTGGCCGTCTGTCGGTCTGTGTAATCGCATACTTTTGAACGCCATAACTTCTAAAAATTACTTAGATAAATGAAATTTCGTATGTAGCCTTGAAACCCTAATTGTAGATTTGTGTCCAAGTTTCGTTTAAATCGGTTAAAAAAAGGCGTTGAAATTATCTATTCGGCTTTTTTCTCCATTCTACGCAAAGAAAAGCTGCGAACGCTGGAGCGAGTGTTTTCTCCAGCTTAGGGAATACCGCACGTTTTCCCCCTACCTTAGGGAATACTACACGCTTTCCGACGCGCGGGGTATTCCCCCCCCCCCCCTACCCGTGTTATTCGTAAGCGAGAAAGTATTGGGGAGGTCACTCCCGCTGGTTCAATTGACCTCTTACATCGATCATTACTAGAAGAGCAATTTATTGTTAATGTCCTCAAGTAATCTTTTTTAATCCACCCATTTAGTCATATTTTATTACTTTTTCAAAAAACAAATTGATTTTTAGCTTTCATGTGCTTAAACTTTCGCACAGAAATGTTAGTAAACAAGCATTTAGAAGCTCATTTTAGCTCACTTTGTATTACGAAAATTGATCCTCTTCTATTTTTAGGTTTTGAAATGTTTGAACTTAGTTACAATAAAGCTTTTAAAGTGAAAATGCTTGCCCATACTAATTATTTAAAGAATAAGATTTTTAAAAAATAATATATTTAAAAATTCCTTTAAAACTATTTTTTATTTTAAAATATTTAAAATTTTATTTCAAGCTCATTTGTTATTTATTCCACAGGCGGAAATGAGATAAAGATGAAGTACACTGCAGAACTAAAAGAAGATCAATCCATAACGGGTAAGATAATTGCTCTCATTTTTACATGCTTTTGAAATATTTTGCATACATATTATACACGCAAGAATTTTGCGTTATACGATTATGTGAAAGAATAATTTAACAATTCATAGCAAGATTTTTCTTCGACGAATCTTAAAATCTTACCAAAATCTAAAAACATTTCTTTTAGCCTCAAAATTATGAATTGTCATGAATTACAGATTAAGCATTCAGGGGTATAGAAACAGAGAATATGAGCATTATAGACCATCCGCATTTGAGAACGCTGGGTGTTCCGGTGATAAATAGTTAGTCCTGTTAGTGAAGTCAATAAGCTTTGATACAGCATATAAAAAATGCAGTAAAAGCCTAGTCAAAGTATTTTATTAAATTTTTAGACAATTTTGATTTAAATTATTTTATTTTTTATTATTCATCAAAATTATAGAATAACTTTTGTATTTTTAGTTTTAAAATTTTAATTTTTTGCTAATAAAAACGATAGATAAACTGGACAAATTTAACAAGAAGTTACTGAATGGAAGTACACTAAACTTAATTAAAATGCTTAACATTCGTGACATACATTTACATACTTGGATATCCTTATCATCCTTAGACAAAATTTAATTTGGAGTATCTTTCATTTCAGTATCATATCTAAGATTGCCATTTAGAATAAGGCCATATACTTCCCGAGTGAAAAATTTTTCAAACACTTCTGTTAAGCTTAACAGGCGCATTTCTTTTTGAGACTTCTGAAATTTTATATATGCTTATTTCTTCAATGAATTTTAAATATTCAGGATCAACTTTTGACCAATTTACTTTTGTCATTTTCCGTTTCCATTTCATTTCTGTTGGAGGTTGTTCTGCATAATCTTGATCCAAATCCAGTGGCGAATCTAGGATTCCGGTCCTGGGGGGGGGGGGGGTGAGGTCATAAAAACATTGTATCGTCGTGATGAATGTCAAATTTCAAGGCTAAAGTAAGCCAAAGCTCTTTAACTTTACAGACTTTACTCACCTGACAATCATAAGGAACAAAGACTCATCATAAAGAACAATACCATACTTTAGATAATTTAATAAAAAATACAATGAAATAACTAGCCAAAAAATGTCTTCGACCGTGTCAATGCTACAAGTACAAGTGGAATGACTAAAAAAGTAGCAAAATTTTGGAGCCTTTCAAGCCAGAAAGCAATGTTGAAACGTTTTTATTATTTTTTTAAAGAGAGAAATTAAGAAAAAACAGTTGTAATGATGTTAAATTAAATCAGAAATTCTGGCTTAGCTGTGGGGGGGGTAGCCCAATAGCCCCCCTGGATTCGCCACTGTCCAAATCGATAATATTCTTTAATCGATCTGAAATTTCGATTTCATCTGTACCTGTTATATTCGATATTGCATTTATAGTTGCAATTTCATCATCAAAATCTTTTTAATGGGTTAAATCGTCAAATTCCGGTGGAATTGCAATAAAATCCGCTTCAATTTGTTCTAAAAACAAATATTCTCGAGCTTCGTCATTTCTAAACAACTTACTTGACAAAGTTATTACATTATATTTTCCTAAAATTAAGATAAAATGTGAATATTTGCTTTGAAAAAGTTGATCGAGTTTTTTATTCAATCCATTACGTACAAAATGCGAAGAAAGGAATGATTCTTAAAATTTGTATAAAAGTTAGCTGCAACGTCCAGCGTCCTCAATTGAGGACAGCATTACATAACATCATTTTTGAAAAGGAAAATTTCAAAATTACAAAATAATATACTATCACATGTCAACATAGTACTCTAAAATAAAGTATGACAGATTTAACTAATCTTGTTTTTAATCGTTGCAGCTGCGCGAAAACCAAATGCACCTGCGAGGCTTGAAAAATCCCCAAACGACGATGCAAATCACGAAATTATAAACAGTAGCAGCTGTCTGAAAATTCGTAGGAATGTTCATCGTAATGTAATCTACCATTATTAAAAGTAAAAAACCTTTTCAAGAAATGAAAATGGTTCTACACATTGTTTTATTCACTGTCCTCAAATGAGGACGCTGGGCGTCAGTGGCGAATCTAGGATTCGGTCTGGGGGGGACTGAGGTCATAAAAACTTTGTATCGTCGTGATGAATGTCAAACCTCAAGGCTAAAGTAAACCAAAACTCTTTAACCTTACAGACTTGACTCACCTGACAATAATAATCATGAAAAACAATACAATACTTTCGATAATTCAAATAAAACTTACAATGAAATAACTAGCCAAAAAATGTCTTCGACAGCGTCAAAGCTACAAGTAGGAAAATTTTCGAGCCTGTCAAGCCAGAAAGTAATATTGAAATGTTTTTATTATTTTTTAAAAAGGAGGAAATTAAGAAAATACAGTTGTAATGATGTTAAATAAAATCAAGAATTCTGGCTTCGCTCTGGGGGACTGTAACCCGATAGCCCCCCCCCCGGATTCGCCACTGCTGGGCGTTAATGGGGTAAGGCCAACTTTGCTAATTTTGATGTTTCTATAGTATTTGCATTATCCCTACCGCATCTTATGGATGGGAAAAGTGACGTAGCTATAGAACGAATAGAACAACAGATAACCGCTTCGCAAAAAATAACATTCTGGAATTTCTTCTGTCTTTCCTGAAAAATGTTAAAATTGTTACTTATGATAGTTTAACTCTGATTTAAAGAATTATAATCACAAATGGTCATTAATATTTGTCTTCTTCGTCATTTATTGGAGAAAATTATTTACAGTACCTACAATTCAAGTAGATATCGATGTTAAATGTTAAAATGTAGAAAGAAGGTAAACGCAATGAACGCTTGCCAGGCGAATGATTAGATGCGATAAGAGATATTTCCGGAGAATTGAAAGATACTCATGTGAAAGAAAACGATATTTTCTCTTTTATTAAAGTTCGAAATGCCTCAATGATTCTATGATTTACAATTCATCTTCACGTAAATGATCGATTCACAGCAAGAAAGGAATACCAAATTCAGCTTTTAAAAACACTTTTATTAATGTACATTTTATTAGTGTTTTTCCTTATTTTAATTATTTTCTACATTTTAGTCGTTAATTTATAATTCATTATTATAAATATTATGGAATCGTGAAATCAAACTTTTCACAATTTCCCTGCCAGATGGCGCCAGTCGTATGGAATCAAAATTTAATTAAATTAATCGATTAACTGATAATTAAGCAGTGAAAATATTAAAATAATGATTTTAAAAATTTATCCTCTCAGGAAGTGAGTGAAAAATCAATGACAAAATTCAGTCTTTACAAACATATAACAAATTAAATTAAATAAAAAGTCAATTTTTTAAAGTTTTTGCGGATTTTTGCCCACACCGTACTTCGGTCAATGTACCTTCACCTCAAAATGACCTACTTGCACGAAAGTACATCTGTTTTGATTAAGCACATTGCAAAACCATACTTCTGTTATACGAAGATATAAAATTTCTCTTTAAAAGGGAAAAGAGAGTGTGTTATCGTGTTTTCACTCGATTTTGACTATCTTTTGATTTAAAGCCTATCATTTTCTAGAACACAAAGACATTTTTCATTCACGAAAACTGTTTGTACAGTGATGAACAAATCAATACTATAAAAGCGATTTGAAATTTTAAAATGAGTATCCTACTTGCAGACATTTTCTGAGCAAATAAAATTGCGAGCATCGGAAGACGTTTCATTGTATCTAATAAAATTGATTGAAAAAGTCACATTTCAGATTGCTGTTATTCTCGACAGCTTTTCAACGTCACGATTACCGTCACGAATCATAAGGAAGAGAACGAATAAGCTTTACTATCATAATAAGCAAATAACAAAAGCCTCTTAGACCTCTAGTCCAAAACATCTAGCGCGATAATATTATGGTTTTATTTGTGTATCTGTCTTTATATCATTTTCAAAAATTTACGCTTAATTACAGCAACGACAACGTGCACACAAAAAAATTTATTAAATGTAGAATGAGCATCTGTACTAAAACAATAAAAAGTATTGTTCTAAAAAAAACTTAAAAATATATTAAAATTAGAGAATGCACGGAAATGAAATTGGTTGACTGAAAAATGAACGTTTTGGACTTTAATGTGGCGTAAGAATGGTTTTTATGCGATAATATGCTCCGAAGTAATCGAAGAAAAGTGCTTAAATTTCGATTGACTTTGATTTAAAAATCTAACTGGAATTTTGAAAAAGTGTTTCTTAGTGAGCACGTTCTACCCTTAAGTTGGGCATTCATCTGTGCTCCATTCCATTCCATTTGTCCCAAGACTGTTTTTTTTTCCATCCATTCAAGTCGTAAAATGAGAAACACACTCGTCATTCACGGAAGATCCAAAGATTGTTTTGAGACAATGTTCAAATTCGCAGAATTCTACCCACCCTCCTCCTCTTCCCCTACGCTGGAGGTTTCGAGTTTCATTTCTACCCTCGATGCGAGGTCTCAATGTATGCAGATCTTTTGATGTGCCTCTATCCTCTAATTGAGGCCCAAAATTGGAATCAGCGCATGAAGTGTTGGATTTTGAGTTCGTTTGAATTCCAGCATTGCCACTCCACTATGCCAATTTCCATCGGTTTTTAAAACTGGCGATTGCTTTTTCCTTCCCGTGTTCCAAAAAATTCCATTTTGGAATAGTAGTGAATGGCCTGCTTAAAAGTAACCAGGTACCAAATTTGGTAGCTTTAGGTACAACTGTCTGCCTTGTGGAGCGTTTTGAACAATTTTTGTTTCACGCAATTTACAGAGAGTATACCAGCTAAACACTATCATGTTAAAAATTCCTAAGATATTTTACATTATTTAATTAAAGCAAGAATGACAGCCATTCATTTAACCCTCTGAACGGAACATTCTTCAAATATCCGATCACTTAACATGTACTTTAGCGGTCATAATGACCAATAATTCGGTCAGAATGCTAAGCACTTTACTTTCTTAGTACTTTTGTAACAGCTCAGTTTTTCCCCTTGATAAATGTAGGGCTAGAATAAATGATTCATCGAATTTCGAAGCAGTTTTATTTAGAAGTAAGACCTACAAGTAAGGTGGACCAAGTTTCAGGCACAACTAAATATGTTCCATGTATGTGCTGTTGGTCACACAGTGCACGTCCAAAAGTTTTTCCAGTTCGCATTTTTTCATGTATCGTCCATCTTCGTAATTCTTCTAGATGAAAAGTGTTTTGAAACCCGATTAATCATTTATGTTAACAGTATATTCTGTTCATTTATGTTCTGTTTATACATTTATGTTCCGAATATATTTTGATGAGGTACTTCTAACGCAATAGATTCATTTGTTTTTGTTTTATTCTTTGTCAAGTCTGCTCTTTCTAAACAAAAACATCAGCAACTGTACTTCCCGTTTAATTTTAAGTGTTGTTTCTTATTCCACTTGTTCTAGTCCTCAGCTAGACCAAGTCCAAGAGTCCGCTCGCCCACAGAAAACTATAGGCAACGATTCATGGTAAAGGAGGAAAGTGTCTGGGAAGAAGGAGGGAAGAAGTCTGACTTTGTCCATTGCCTTTATGCTTTAGCTGGGTATAATGGACTGACCTTCATGCCTTGGATGACCCTTCCAGGAGAAAAAACTCCAGACTACATCGCCCATTCCACCCAGGGCCACCACCCTCGCCACGATGAGTCAGCATAATAGGACTTGGGGGGGGGGATTTTAAGTTCTAATACGTTACGCTTACAAGAATAATAACACTAACACTTTTTTTCTTATTTGAAGATGCAATAATTATTAAAATAT
The DNA here is from genome assembly GCA_013235015.1 of Araneus ventricosus. Taxonomy (NCBI): domain Eukaryota; kingdom Metazoa; phylum Arthropoda; class Arachnida; order Araneae; family Araneidae; genus Araneus; species Araneus ventricosus. The sequence continues at coordinate 13,002 of BGPR01037112.1, forward strand.
GTGCTAGATTATTAAAATATGTGCCAGTATAGTACTTTTATCGAAATTTTTATCTAAATTTAGATAGGTTGAAAGAAAAAGATATTAAACTACTTGTAGAAAGAAATATTTCAAAAATCTGCTTTCTTAATGTGAAAAAAGTTACATAAAGATTGGTACTTATTTTCTATCACTTCTTAACAGTTTGCTGTATTTTTTCGTATTATGGCAATCATCCTACAAGTGAAGAATGCATTTTTACATTTAATCTTTATATTAGTCCTTTATGCTCATATTCGTATATTAAATATGTGTACAGGGTGGTACGGAACTCCAGCAACAAACTTCTAAGAGTGATAACATATGTCAAGACAAAGAACGTTTACAAGTGAATTAAGTAAAAAAAAAGATACAACATATAAGAAGCATAACACCGGTTTAATAGAATACAAATTCACCACATCACAGCTGCATAATAAAATTAACCTTCCAGCGGGAGCGCCTGCGCAAATTTTACGACAAACGGGATTTTGCATGCCCTGTTCTCACATTCGGAGTCAAAACTGTATGAAGGTCATTGCTATTCCTTCATGCGACCCCTCTTTTCAGGATTAAATGGGTTTGCCCGAGTTTCAAGGTGATTTCATATTATTTTATGCTTCTGTCGTAAAAATTCGCTCGCGCCCGCTCGTGTAATTTGAATTTTTTTTCGCGTCTTAACGTTTCAGTTTGATAATTATACATCCAGTGCGCATTACAGTGATTTAATATTTCATTTAAAATTGTCAAAAATATTTAATATGTAATAAGCCTGCCAATAATGCACCAGGACGAAGAATTTTCTTGAAAAACCTCAGTCTTATGAAAACACCTCACTACTCGAGCCCAAAAAATCTTATCTTCGCCATACGACATTACCATGTCTTTAAATCTAAATTATTCATCACAACCTGAAAAAGCAACTGAACAGCAACCAGCATTGAGAAAAACAGCTCGTGGTTTGTGTTTGAAAGAAATAAAACGACCATCAAAATCCATGAAATACAATAGGTACAATATTGTATAATATACTTGTAAATGTCACTCTCTGGTAAGAGTTCAATGTTTTGAATGCCAGGATAATGATAAGAAACTAAGAAGAATGTCTTTGTTGTACAATCTTAGTTGGTCTTATACTATTTTTTATTATATATTACTTAATACCTTTTTCAGAAAATAATAGTGTTAAATCTCATGCTTTCTCTGATTTCAGTATAATTTTAGATTTTGCAAATAATATAAAAATTAATTTTCATCTTGAATGAAAGGATTTGCTCTTCTGATGTGTCTCTTATTACTATAATGAAGTAACATACAACTGCAAGAGTAAAAATGCAGAAACTTATTGTGTCATAAAAAGTACGACACGCGCCCGCTTGTGTAAAAATTTTTAGCGCGACCGCTGGAAGGTTAAAATTCGTACGCAACATGCCAAACACAATGCCAAGTACTATTGAGTAATATTAACAACAAACCTTCGGAGCAACTTAAAGTAAGTGTTCAAAGGAGTTGCCGTTCCAAGCGACAGTCAGTGGAGTATCCAGCATTCAAAAGATGAAATTTATTTTATTTGAAATTTATAGGTTGTATGAAACATTTATTGACTGAAGAATTTTATGCTCCTTATTTTCCAGAGAAATCTTCTGACAAGAACAACTATGGCACCGTGTCCACACTCTCGAGTTTCATGAACCATACGAAAAATGCCATCTCACACGACTATAGTTCTGTTCTGGACGAAAAAATACATGTTCCCGAGTCGGAAGACGTAAGTACAAAATCATTACACTTTTACACTCTCTTTATTTACTCAAATCCAATACACACGTAAGCTAAATCAATAAACCAATAGGAAATGGATGTGTCTTCTGAATATATTAACTCTGTCACGCGCAAATCTTTATCTAGTTAAAAGAGTATTCAAGTGCTATCGAAATTTACCATATTACCAAACACTCGGGATTTTTTCGTAATATCTTTTGTACCATAAAACATCTACACATTAATGAGAACATGAATGCGCCAACGGCAGCAAATTGTGGATTTAAGTTGCATGTGTTGTGCACCTAAATGGAACCTGAAGTAGAAATCCAATTTGCTTCAATGTGTGATGTAAGTAGACTTCGTGGATAACTTACAAAAGAAACTTTTCCACATTTGTGTTTCCATTGCTGGAAAACCTCCAGCACCAAGTCAGCCGGATACCAGCGAGTAATTCTTTGCTAAATTCTTTGA
>BGPR01037113.1:0-15253 GCA_013235015.1 Araneus ventricosus
CTGTTGGCAATGCTTGTCGATGAAAGAGAACATATTTGGAAGCTAGGTCACAAAAGGATCTTAAAAGCAAGAAAAGTCGTCCCAAAGAAGAAGACTATTAGAAATTTCGTACCACGGAAGATAAACTTTCAAGCTTCCTATTATTTTGAGATTATTTTGAATTCTTGTGTGGTGTATCTTACGACAATTCTGCGGGACGCAAGTGAATATGAAATTAAATCAATAATCAATTCTGACATTACGGCCATCAGAGAAATACAAAAGATTCCCTGTCACACCTAGGCTGTGCAGAGGTGCATAAAATTTGCGACAGAGGCCTCGGATAAAGTATGTGGATAGAGATGGCTATACCCGAGCAACATTGAAGACGAGATCGGTTATGCCTAATTTCTCCAAAAAATCAGACTTTAAACGTGTAGTAGATAATAAAAGAAAAAGTAGAAAGAAAGTAAGCCGAACAATCCTACTGTATGGAAAATCTTTGCAAACAGTTGTAAATATGATGCAAATACCACACACATCAATTGGATTATTTGTTTGGGTAGGGTGTGGGTGGAACTCCAACTGAAACCACCTCCACGTGGTGAGATCTGGGTCGTTTTGTTCTAGCAAAACGAGCGAAGAGTTGCACCGTGAAAATTGCGAAAAATTGGTAAATTTCTGTTTGTTATGAGACGTTGCGTGAAAGGAAAAAATTAGTGATAAGAATTTAATTTATTTTTGTTATTTAAACCATAAAACAAGCATAAAAATTAAGCGTATTTATTTTAAAATTAACTAACTTAAAAAATTTACAAAAAAGCGCGATTTTGCAATTTTTCATTAATTTTAAGTACGATGCGCGAACGGAAGATGTTAACCGATTTTAATTTTTTATGCCGTTTTTCTTCTTATTACAATAGGCAACTTTTCTGCACTAAAGCATTCCGAAAAAAAATATTTATTTTTTTCGACCCACCCTAATATATAAAAGGCAATTTTTGTGTGTGTGCGATGTTTAGACGTAAAATTTTGCATTTACAGCCCAGAAATTTGGCACACAGGTAGTGACTAATCGTGACTCAATGCACCTCGAAACCCGATTTCTTAAATTAAATATGGAAAATTTTTTATTTAATATTTCGTGGTATTTTGGGTGATTTTTCATACTCATTCCTCCATTGCATTTTTTTCTGATAATCGTATCAAGTAAATTGATACAAACTAAGAAAGTATTGTGTTCTAATGAAGTTTATATTAAACGTCTAAAAGTTTGTTTTAAACGAAAAAGTCACCATACGATATTTTCTCTAATTTTAATAAATTTTTAAAAATATTTTTTATATATTTTACAACAACATTTTTAATAGTTGGAACCCAATTAAAACCGTTTTCATTGTTTAACCAAATATTTGATTGCATGTTTCTCTTTCATTGTTGAAAGCTGAGTTAATATCCTAATCTTCATCTGGCATTGTCGCAACACTACTGATTGGAGGGAGAACAGCTCACTCGGCTTTCAAGTTACCCTTAAATCTAGCTAATATGGAGACTGCCACATGTAACATTCATAAAATTCAGGAAAGGCAATATTCCAAAAGATTTAAACTAATTGTCTGGGATGAATGCAGTATGTCCCACAAAGCTGTGTTTGAAGCATTAGATGTTACGTTGAAAGACATCAGGAATAACAATAATGCAATAGGAGGCATTACCATCCTGTTGGAAGAAGACTTTCGGACTTTTTTCTCTTTCGGCTGGAGTTATTCTCCGTGCAACTGGGGCGGATGAAATGCAGGCCTGTTCAAATTCTTCTTACCTATGTAATGGCATTCAAAGTTCTGGACCAACAACAAACATGCGAGTTCGTCTCAACGGCGATCCCTCTGCCCAGCAATTTGCAGATGACCTACCTAAACTAAGGAATGATGCCATTACTCTGAATAACCAAGATGGATGCATAGTGATGCAAAGCATTGGAAGGATTGCCAAAACTCATCAAGAGCTGAAGAAAGGCGTGTTTCCAAATGTGGCACAGCACTTTATTGTCTACTCATGGCTGTGCCAAAGGGTAATTTCAGACTTGGAATTATGTTAACTGTGTGAATACTTTACATAAATTTTTTCTATCAAAATAAAACATGATGAAATAAAACATTTAAACTTAATGAAAAGTTCAATGCATTGACTTGAATAGTTGAATTCCCTATTTCTGTTGTAAGAATTTTTATACAATAAGTCTTTGACACATATCTGTTTATGCTTGTTAATCTTTGATTCTGTTAGCACACTTTCACATGTATCAATATATTTCTGTTAATAATATTAAAAATTTTTCCTTCACATCTCAGCTTTTCCATGTTTCATAAAATTTTGTTCTATGAAAGTTATATCAATCTTAATTAATTAATTATCCTTCTTTGCACTTTTCAGGAAGATTTTAGAAAAAAGAATTTGTTATGAATTTTCAAAGCTTATCTTGATTCCAGAAAATTAATCGTTTCGATACATTATTAATCTTAACATTAACTATTCTAATGTTTTCCGTCTTGCATTCCCTTATATCACGAACACACCAACGTGTCTAATTAAGTTCAGCATTCATTTCTCATTATTATCTCTTATCTGTCTTTTAAGTTCCAAAGTGTTTTCACTCACATGACTATTTCCCTATCAAATGCCTTAAGAAAATGGATTACTCACCATCTCATGCTAATAATGCTTTCTTTGATAAAAGTTATCGAGAATCTTCCAACATAGTCTTAAGAAAATGAATTACTCACTATCACGTGCTAATAGAAAATTCTTGACGACGTTTCATTTAGATAAAAGATATCTCATTGACAGATGAATTGCTTAAATAGTGACATACATGAGAAAAAGTTCATTCTGCATCTTTCTTCGGGTCGCATTTGAAAATGGAGTCAACTGAAGCTGCTTTAGAAAACCTCTCGTCTATTATCACTATTCCAGGCTAGGGCTTTATAACTGTCGATGAGCTGGATTCGCTCTTTGAAGATGATGAGAATGATACTGTCGATCCAGTGTTTCCCTGCACGTTATGTGGCGAAACGGTTGCTCTACCCAGCAGCCTGAAAAACCACGAAAGACTGAGACATGGAAATAAACGACAGAGACGTGATCCATCTCAGCAACCAGGCCCCTACAGCCTTCAATCAGGCGGTGGTGCTGCAAGGAAAAGGATCCAACGTCGCAACCGGGTCCCTCGACTCTACAATCAGATGCTGAATGGTCCAAGAAAGCAGAGACGTGATTCATCTCCACATGCTGGTCCCTCCAATCTTCAGTCTGTGTGATTTCGCTCAATAATCAAATTTTTCCAGGACTTTACGTCTTATTACTTGAATATGCACACACAATTTGTTTTTCTAAAGAAAAAAATATTATTTCAGAAAATAAATTCCTATGGGGACTTATTATTTTAGAAAATTAATTCCTAGGAGGGAAATATCAAGTTCTATTTCTTTCTTTCTGCTTTGTAATGTTTACTGTCAGATAATAAGTCTTTATTTGTAAAGATAGCCTGCTTTAATTGTTATGTTCAGATTAAATAGTACTACCGTTGTGATATTGTTAAGTATAATACAGTGATGTGAGTGTTTCTTACCATTATGTTTGTTAGAATAGAAACATAAGCTGAGAATAAGTATCGTATTTCCATGATAAAACTTTTTCAAAGTTAAAAACATTTCTTTATTTTAAATGAAAGACTGAAGCATATCAACTTCTTAATTAAATTTCTTTTTATACCATTTATGGATAATGGTTTCTTTCTGAGAACATTGATAATCATGACAAGAATGCCGACATTTTTTTAATAAGAAAATCTTCATGCATAAGTATCTACTATTTCTGTTCACTTTCTAAAATAATAAGTGTGAAGAAAGAATCACTTTTCAGAGTGAAACAATTTTCACAGAATAAAATTTCATGAAACTTGATAAAGTTGAGAAAATAATTAAATCCTGAAACGTTTAAATGAAGCCTATTGCTTTAACTTGAAAACAACTTTTCATCGAAGTCACTCAACTTTAAAATAGTTTTACGTTTTGTTATTCGTGAAATTGTTAGAAAATCGAAATTTCAAGTTTAATTTCAGCTAAGTTCATTATTCAAAAAAAAAATAATTCAAACCCAAGAAATTTTGAATATCATTGCTTCTCTATAAATTCAAGTATTGAAATTAAAATGACATATAAATAAACATTAGATATTTTGAAGAATAACAATTCTTCTAAGAATTAAAACATCTTAAAAATAAAGATGCAAAAATAAGTCAATAAAAACAAAAAAACATATTTATAAAAAATAGGTTTTATTTAGAAACCACAATAAGGTTATAGAATCTGATGCAACATAAATATATATCACATGCATTTTCTACAAGTAAAAAAAACAAAACAAAAAAACTCGTTCTAATCAACATTCACTTTTTTTCTGATAAATTTTTCGAAACGTTAAGCTAATACAAACATCTTTTATATTTTTTTCTCTAGGAATTTCATGAAACGAAACTTCATTTGTTGGTGGATTCATAACTAAAACACTCCCATTTTTCAAAGGAATTTTAACTGAGTCAAAATTAGGTCTCTTGAAAATCATTGTTCTTTCAGCTCCAAATGGAAATGTAACAATAGCAGAATCAGGATCCATATCTTTTTCATTATCTTTATGTGATTCTATTTTATCATAACCGTCTTTATAACGATTTATCAAAACATAATTAAATGAACCTTCTTTAAGAAATTTATTTGCTTCATTTAAAATTTTTGTTAGAATAGGTATTAAAGGCTTTGTAGGAAGAGTGTTTCCAGAAAACGTATAAGTTAAATTTTTATCACCATAAGCAGAAACTTTTCTAGGCACTGAATATCTTTTGTTAAAGATAAACACCGTAGCCATTTGAGAAAGAAAATATTCAATTTCCCTTTCCAATTCATCGAATATTTGATCAGTTTCTTTCTTTGAAAAGTATTTTGATAAACAATATTTAAATTATGTCCATTCTTGTTGAAGTCTAAGTCTTTAAAAATGGTGGCACCGAGAAAGATTTTGTTATCGGATCTTCGAATTGGATCACTTGCAGCAGACTGAAGATTAGAGGGACCAGATTGTGGAGATGAATCACGTCTCTGCTTTCTTGGACCATCAGTATATGATTGTAGAGTCGAGGGACCCGGTTGCGACGTTGGATCACGCCTTTGCCTTTTCCTTGCAACACCACCGCCTGAATGAAGACTGTAGGGGCCTAGTTGCTGAAATGGGTCACGTCTCTGTCGTTTATTTCCATGTCTCAACCTTTCGTGGTTTTTCAGGTTGCTGGGTAGAGCAAACGTTTCGTCACATAACGTGCAGGGAAACACTGGATCGACAGTATTAAAATTGTTTAAATGAATTCTTTAGCACTAAATTAATGTGATCAAAATATTAACTTTTAAATTACATTAATATTCAATTTACGTGGAATTGAGAAATACGCAAAAAATTAAAATAAAAATTAAATGATAAAATATTATTCAGAGTAATGTATATTTCTTATTTAAATTTATTGAGATTAACTTTTAAATTACATTAATATTTAAGTTACTTGGAAATGCGAAATACGCGAAAAATTAAAATAAAAAGTAAATGATAAAATATTATTATTCAGAGTAATGTATATTTCTTAATTTTTTATTCAAATTTATTAGAATTTCTTTAACCCTTCAACCGGCTGGAACGTAGAAAGTCGCTCTCTGATGACTATTCTAAAACCGACTCCGTCGCAGAAAGTCGCTCTTCGATAATTGCTCTAAAACCGGCTCCGGCGTAGAAAGTTGCTCTGTTTATTACCCGAAAACCGGCTACGGCGTAGGAAATCACTAGTGCTTTTCCCCTCGCTCATAATAAGCGAAGCTAGTCAGCTGCTTGTCAAGGTCGTTTTGTGGTTTTCACTGGCAATTAGAATTTGGGTGCTCCCTTTTGGGGGGGATAAACTTTTGAGGGAGAGGAATAACGTTATTCCTGAACCCAAAGATATCAGGATAGCTTTGTGATGGTGAACAATAAACTTTATCATTGATTTAAATATTTGGATGTTTCACTGCAATTTCAATATCGAGCGAAAAACTAATGGAATTGTTAAAACTGGTGTAAATTTTCCTGAAAATAGGAAACTCTCTCATGTTTACAGCGATCATTAACAATTATTCGTTACTGGTTCACATGACAGAGTTTGAATTTTCTAAACTTGCTTGATGAAATATGGAAAAAGTGCATATAAATTTTTAAAAGTGCTTTTATTAAAGTGCAATAAAAACGAAAGACTAATTTTTTTCTATTTGCAAGTTTTTTTTTAACTTTTCTTTTTTCTAATTGATAAAAGCGCGGCAACTATTAATATAAATAAAAGTCATTGTATGTATGTTCCATATCTCCTTCAAAACCACTTGACAAACTTTCAACTTATTATTTGAGACAAGAGGAAGATTACTGTCAACTTTTTAAAGAGCAAAAGTTACTTAAACATGCGAAAAATTAATAACTGACCGAAATTTTGCCATTCTCCCGCATTAACTTCTGAGCAATATATCCCCCACGAGATATATTTTAAACCATTATAAAGTTCAAAATTTCTACCTCTCAGTGATACCAACTTTGTTTCTGTGGCAGGTTTCCTTGAAATTGTATTAATTTTTCAAAAGTTAATTAAAAAATAATTGAATAGATGCAGACCATTTTGAAATAAGCAAATTTATAGAAATTTCGTTTCTAGGCAACGGTGTAACTTCGAAACACTTAACCTTTATTTTTTACGCACATAAAATTAAAAATTAAGCGAAATTTTGTCATTTTTCGAAGATATCTTTCCAAAATATGAAGTCACAAAAATATAAGTTGAAAAAAGTAACTTTTCAGTGACACAAATTTCATTTCTGTTTCATTTATTTTTTTTCACTTTTTAATAAATTTGTCAAGATTAATAATTACGCACAATTTGCAATAATATTTTTTATTGTTAAATAACAAGAATACATACGAAGAACTGTTGCCAGAAGTTATTAACTGAATTCTAAAAGAACACTAAAAGAAAAGTTTTAAAGAAGACAATTCACAGAGTTGATTAAAAAATTTTTTCAGAAACAAGTATTGATTTAGTTTATTTTAATTATCAAAAATTTTCTATTTAATTTTTTGTCCCAAAACGCCTATTAAAACCTTTATTATCCCTTACCATTTGTGAAAAAATGAAGTACTTTTATAAAAAATCTTAAAGCCTTATGGAGAAAATTAGCTATCGGCAATTTTTAAAAATCGTCTGGTCTAATTGATGTGGACGAGTTTTCTGGTTTCTTAACTTACATTAAAAACCTTGACTTTACCTGCTTGTATGTTGGACTTCCACTTTGAAGATTCCATTGACTTAGCATTACATCGGAATTACGTAGTACAGGCAATTAAATAGAAACAAACAAAGCAGATTACTCGTCCATTCGCATTTTAATTAAAAAACGCTTAAGACGATAAAAGAATTATGTGCATTTCAGTATTTTACAGTACAAAAGTATTTTCCACCTTAAAATATTAGATTTGAAAGCATTTTAATCCCGAGCAACGCTGGGTATATCAGATACTATCTTAATATAAATAAAAGTCATTGTGGTTATTTAAGTGGATATGTGTGTGTGTATGCATAATCCACCTCTCCTCTTAAGCCACTAGATCGATTACAGCCACATTTTGCACACTTATCATTTAAAACAAGAGGAACATTATTGTCAACTTTTCGATGTCCAAAAGTTTAAGATAATTAGAAATTTACCGAAACCGCTTTTCCGCAGTTACTTCGGAGCAATTTGTTTCAAAAAAATATTTTTATGCCATCTGAAACTTTTAATTTTCACTGATACTAATTTTTATAAATGTGCAATTTTTCCATCATCCCTTACTATTTTTTTAAAATTTAATAAAAACTTGATTACATGTAGAGGATTTTGAAATTAAAACAAATTTATAGAAACTTCGTTGCTAGGCAACGGTGGGACTTTGAACTAATCTACCTTTATTTCTGTTTATTTTTGTAAATATTTAATATAAGATCATAATCAACTTCTCAAAGAACAAAAGTTAATCAAAGCTTTAGTTAATTAAAAAATTAAGCAAGATTTTGCTTTTTTCCGCGCTATCTTTCGAAAATATTATCTCACAATAACTATTTCGATGCTATATTAAAAAGTTCGAAAAACAATATTTCCAGTGACTCAAATTTCATTTCCGTTCAATTTGTTGCTCTGACTTTAATTTTTTGAAAAAAATTAAATTGTATATAAATTTTACAATTCATAACAGTACTTTTTTATTGTTGAATAACAAGAATACATACGAAGAGCTGCTGCTAGAACACATTAACGTGCACTAAGGAAAAGTTTAAGAGCAGACGATTAATAATTTATATCAGGAACAACTACTGATCTGGATTATTTTAATATTTTTAACAGTTAAAAAATTACTATTTAATTAATTGTTCCAAAATATTTGTCAAAATCTTTCTCATACTTAAATAATTATGAACAAAATTCGAAAACAAACAACTATATAACGTTTCAGACGACAAAAGAATTTTGGATATTTTAATTTTCTATACAAAAATAGTTTTGCATTAAAATTATTACGCATAAAATTTTTTTATCCCGAGCAACACGGGATTTAGTAGTTTCTTTATAAAAGTAAATTTAATTCGGGGTGGAAATTATTTGCACTTTAATTTGGATCAAATTCACTTTGATAAAAATATTTTGCACACATAACAAATATACTGCACGCGAAAAAATTATTCCGCTACAATTAAATTTATTCAGCATGAAAAAAATATTTGAACTTTGAACAAATATGATTCACTGAAGAAAAAATATTATCACTTGCATTAATTACTTTCCACTATAAAACGGATGTTTCCTCGTTGAACAAACTAAATAAACATAGTTTTTGCAGTCCTGCAACATTGCATTAGTTGGAGTGTTGCCAATAGGGGGAATCATCCTTGTTTATGGGGATTTACTACCTCAGAAGGGTTAAAGTCCTAGAATGAGCTAACGCCGGAAATTGTATCCGCCAAATTAGCAACACTGGTTAATTTATAATATGGCTGTGCGCCGTACATTGCCGAGACTTGTGCGTGTGCAGCATGCATCGTTTCTTCTCTACAGGGGTGAAGTGGAGCTGGAACACCGTTCTGGCACTGCATTTTTTCAGGAGAAAATTGTGAGAATGTCATTAAAACAGCGCGATTTTTGTCACCCAGGTTAGAGCGCCCTGGCACTGATTATTTTGATACTACATCACTGCTTCTATACCTCTTTTTTGTATCTTTTGAAACTGAACTGAGGCCGCGGTGGCCTAGTGATAAGGTGTCGGTCTCAGAGCTGGAGGGCTCTAGGTTCGAAACCCGATTGCACCAAAGATCCGTCGTATATTGGGCCTGTTGCACGTTAAATAATACATAGGGAGACAAACGTTCTCCCGCTGGTGTGGTGTAAAAATACCCACACTGGCCCGGCCTACCCAAAAAGGGTGTAAGGCCGGTAGAGGACCAGTGGGGAGACCTCCACCAGCATGTGGAGGACGGGATTTATTGGGTACAATAAAAAAAATGATACAGGCATTGCCCGAACAGGGGCAGTAATTTTAAGTACAAGAGAGCTGGGAGTGTAAACATGGCTCGACTCACCTCGGTGGGGAGAAAATAGCTTGAATTACTGCTCGGGCAAACAAGGAACAGTAAAAATATATAAAAATAGATAAGTATTGAAAAAGAAGCAAACAAAAAAAATAAACACAGAAAAAGCAGTAAAAATCAGATATATAAAAAGGTCAAATATTTTGAAACCCCATAATATAAAAACAAAACATACACAAACAATATTACACATCAAACGACACACAAAACACAGATAGAAACTGTACCAAACATAGAATTAAAAATACACAAATTAATAATAATAATAATAATTACTTCTGAGATAGAGAGGAATAAATTCCGTTAGTCAACGGTAATGCACGTCCCGCGTATAAGGGAATATCAAATTATCAGTTACAGAATGTTTTTTTGAGTAAAACTGCGTGAGTTAAAAATTACTTTATGTCCTATACAGGATAAAAACGGCCAATGGGAGAGGAAAAGGAATGAAATTTTGTAGTCCAAAAATAAAAACAAGGTCAAAAAGTAGAATGCATAGCCCCATCCCCCCCAAAAAAAATCTAAACAACGTTAGAGCATTGACAACGTGGCAACAGGTTTCCAGAACTGCGGAGAGACTCGGGAATTGGAACAGTCATCTATTGTCGGGGCCAATGGACCAATACATACAACGCCGCCTGCACCCCCGGTACCTATAACCTAGATTATTGCACCAGTTTGATTGGGTGCAGTGCGGATTAAGTAAACAACCTCCCCCCACACGGGGAACTTTACAACAACTTTACTGAACAACTTTATTCGAAAATTACACACATACAAAACATACAAGGACGCTACATTTTCTTCAATATTTAAAATACACAATGCTGATCTATTTACAAATTTCCCGATGCGCTGCTATTTGAGCGCACAACCCTGAAAATAATGTATTTACTATGCTATACAGTATTCTACATTCATGTACATGAGGTTTCAATTCTGTTTTCTAACTATTTCGACTAAAACTATGAAGTTATTCATTTATTTCACCTATTTTACACACTGTTCCTTTGAACTTAATTTCCTTGCATTGCCAAGAAATTGTCATTTTGCCGGTACCTACCAGATCTCTGCCTTGGGACAGGAATGGAGCAGTTCTAAAATTGTTCAGAAAACTTAATGCCCGAATGCTTGCACTGATTCACTAATACATTAACACTTTTAAAACTGACCAAGTGTATAATATTTCTCGTTTACTAATACATATGAATAAAACAGATTAGATAATTGAATAATTCAGTCTAAATAATTCTTGATTGTTCATAATATGTCTTACTAAAGCTCGAATTTTGGACCTTGAGTTCTGGTTGGCCGCCACTCTTTTTACGTATTGCTACCATACAGTGGTTGCTGGAACTTCATTTTAATAATATTTTAGAACATTTACTGCTACTTTCCACCTCATTAGATAAATATAGAAGACTTAATAGGAGAACTAAGGGATTTTAAATTTCAACAGTTTCAATCTTTTAGTTGGTGATTTTGTCCTGCAACCAGAAGCTGGGGCTGGGGACTCAGATAACTTCAGAGTAGTAGAAAAACTGACTGAATTCATAGCTGCCAGCAATTCACATACATTTGTAATATTACAGAACATGGCCCTACATCTCCAATCAACAACGAATGTGGGGTCCCCGACTTGACTCTATTGAGCTTACTCAGTCAACTATATAAAAAATTGAGGGTCCTGATGTTGAGTCCCACAGTGACCAAACATATTTACTTTAAATTTGAATTAGAACAGAAATTGATTTCATTTTAAATCCAAAATACGCAGACAAAACAAATTTATTAACTATATCAAAAGGCACCAGTTTATTAAAAAAACCCTTAAGAACATTAACAAATACCCAATCATCTTTTAACAAATTAATTAAAGATCTTACTGATCTTATTCAGAAAGGTGCTTTTCAAAACTTGGAAAAGAAACCGAAAAAATTTGCCAAGAAGTTCAGCTTGGAAAAGAGATCTCTGTGAATATCTAGAAACAAAGTGAACAGGCTATTTAAACATACATCAAAACAAAGCAGAAGAAACCTATTCTGAAATCATCCAGAGTTCGGGGAATTTATAGAAAGAAAGGGCCATCTATAAAAACTTCTTGTCCACAAAAAAGGCATGGGAATCATTTTGTTTTAATCATAACGAAAGATTTGGACCTCCTGCTCACCTTGTATTTAACAGAGGTTCCAGTGAAAACTTTATTGGAGTCAACCCAAATACTGACCCCAACAACACAATTGAAGACAAAATAAATTACTTAATGATAATTTTTTCCTTGTCTTCCTCAGAAGACAATTTGGATTATACCCCTATAATTGGCCACGCTGAACTTACAACAGGAAGATATAGATGGTAATCAATGCTTTAAAGGTGGAAAAGCCTCTGGCCTTGGATCGATAGAGATTTTCGGATGGAGAGCGGTTTTCAATGTCCGACAGTATTTATACTTGACTTAATTAACATCTGTTTTAACCAGCTACTTTCCCGAACATCTGAGCAAAATGCCAAAGTCTTCTTCTCTTCAAAGATGGTAAAGATCTGGCCCTGTACACTCCACCAGCCTGTCTGCTTTCTCTCCCAACTTTGGGCAAGTAAAGATTATTGAGAGGCCCTTCTACAACTCACAAATGGCTTGATCGGAAACAATATCATACACCACAATCAATACTTTGAGAAGGCAAAAGCTGTGATCTGGCCACGCAACGATCTAATAGAGAGCTACCAAAATTGTATGCCTTCAGAAAACATCTCGCCTCGTTTCTCTGTAGACATAAATCACGCCTTCGATACTATGAATTGTCTTTTAAAACCTGAACGCTTTCCGCTTTCTTTTTAAGAATTTTATCTCCACTTTTCTTTATCTCGTGGTTTTTTACACTAAAGACGTTCTAGAAATTTGACCTTGCCTAAAGGATGCCAGGGTTCTGTGGATCGCCCTTACAATATGGAATAATATATATTAACTCTATATATCAATAAACAGACAGACCTGATTTATATATTCAAGCTGCTGACTCCAGTACCATTAATTGGAGGAATGAACGTACAGGAATTGGAAATAAGACTAATTTAATTTTGGGCTGCTATCGATAAACTTGAAGATTTAGAGCTCAAACTTTCCATAGAAAAATGCATGATGGTGTACAGGACATCGCTTCCCAAAAGTTTTCTTTCGTGTGGAATTCCTACAGTCCTTAATATAAAACTGACTTCTGTAAGATCAAAACCACTCATCTAAAAGGTAAGTGACATACTAAAATTTTAGGAATCAATAGATAATAAACTATCTTTAACCGCCCACTTTTTAACTTTACGCAAAAAAGCTATTCACATCAAATTTTAATAATAGTAAAGTCTAAATGGAATATGAATAAAAATCTTTAAAAAATTTGGTACTACACCGTTACATGAAAAGGCTCTCACTCTATGCAGTGCGTTTGGGGCCTAACAAAGAACCAAACTGATAGACTTACAGCATTCATTCTTACGAAATTCTATAAGGGTTTGCACTTCATCCACCAATGTTCTCAACGTAATTACCAATTCCTCTTTCACATAGTAAAGCAAAGCTGAGTTTAATAAATACGATCTAAGTAATCCGGTCTGTAATGAATATAACAACTATTTTCGATACAAATCTCTTGATGATGTGCCACTTAAAAAACATTCTCCTGAGAGAAACTTATTATTAACCTAGACAGTAAAATTTCAATGCTGACTATAGAGATATACATGATGGATCTAGAGTCAGACTGGATCGCTGTGTGGCTCTCAAATATGAAATATCCAGAATCCATCTATTTAAAACTGGAACACCTTCGGTATTCTAGGCAAACTAGCTGCAATTCGCACCGCTTGCCAAAGAGAAAAGAAAGTCAAATATACATTGATAGCCTCTCTTCGATACATTAATAACGCAAATACCAGATCTGAATTCGTTAACAAAGTGAAATCAAAAGATTTTATAAAGAAACATGGTCGGCTTCAAGCTAAAGCCATGTGGGAATTCCGGAAACATTGGCTGAACTAACAAGCCAAATTCACAGTAACATCCGTGAGAAATTTGTCATTCCTGCTCCCTACTTTCACCTCAAAGGCCTCCTAAAGAATTGACATATAGTAAACGAATGGAATGGAATACTGAATAGCTACGATTCAGCTTCTGGGAATTAGGTGAGAGGTTACATTTAATCAGGTAAGCCCAAAATTTTAACCATAATAAGTTTTTGTAGATATTTTCTGAAAGTGATGGTCCATTCCCATCTTAACTTCATCATGAAATTCTCCACACTGTATCTGGTGTGAATGTTGGGTGATGGATCATTATATTTCCTTCTCCTGCTCCTCACCAAAGAGTTCTTCCCACCTAATTAAACCCCAGATACAAAAAGTGGTTTAACAATCTTTAACAAATAGACAGGCTGTCACCAAATGGAAGGCTATGCTTAGACCAGCAGGAACACATTTACACACTGACCCAGGAGAGACCCTGGCAATTGACTCCCAACATGTCTGAGGGGTCGCTACTTTCTATCTTATCATATTGAAAGACTGTTTCTTTACTCTTTTTTTTATCTTTTACATTTTACAAGGACTTTTCACGACTTACATCTCCTCTTCTCAGGGTTGGTGATTACACCTCTCTGCAGTTCCAGCATTCTGTGCTCCCTACTCCGCCTGCTGAATCTTTTCTTTTTTTATTATTTACATGAGCTGAGCTTTTTAAGAAATACTTTTATTTTTATTTAATCTTTTCACTGAAAATGACAACTTATATAGGCTTATAGCGCCTCCAATTTGTTTTTGCGTGTTTTTTACTTATTTGTACCCTGTCGGTTCTTTGGTGTGGATTTTGCACCATTGGATCAAAAAAACGGAGCAGGAAGTTGGGGGCAGCTGCCGCATTTCCACAACTGCTTACAGAATGCTGGTCGTCCAAATTAACTGAACAACGGTCTTTCTTCTAAGCAGAGCCTCTACCCTTCAAAAGGCTGTCTATAACAAAAAATCCTACACAAAGATATTATTATTTTCGATAAAGCCTCAATCCAAGGAAGTCGGAACCTGCTGTCACGTAATAAACATTAGAAATCTTTGTATCACTTCTAGAAAATCCAGAATTAACTAAACTGGATCAAAGGCCATGTCGGTACCATGGAATCAGAGAAAGTTAGACCAACTAGTAAAGGAAGTGGCTACCCAGTTCACTTACAAAGCTTTACATTCTGGTTAAAATCTCATTTAAAATTCAACCAAAACATCTATTAGAAAGAATGGCAGGAGAGCTGGATGATGTAGAACAATGGGTCGCCGAATTAAGGCGATATTGTACTAAGGTTTCTTTTACACTCTGGGGAAATAGAGAGTACCTTATTTCCTTACAAGACACAGTCCTTTCCGTATATCAGCAGGTTTAGATTGATCTGCCCAATCTTGGGAAGTGTGGCTGAGGTACTACGCTGCATTATGCCACAGTGTAATCCTTACGATCCCCCAAATTTAAGTGGGAAACCAGCTAAAAGATTTGGCTTTTCG
>BGPR01037114.1:4966-15253 GCA_013235015.1 Araneus ventricosus
CGAACCATAGGTTTAGCAGACAATTCAAAATAATTCGGCCTTTGAAGTGAATAGTTAACCGCTTAAGGACATAACCCGAGTTCATTCGTTCTACGAACCGTAGGTTTAGCAGACAATTCAAAATAATTCGGTCTTTAAGCGGTTAATATCGGAATGCTGCGATGCCTTTCTGAAATATCCGGCCGTTTCCTAATCCGGCTTCGAACATTAATATAGAAGTAATAGCTCGCTACTCCTTTCTCATATAGCTTTGTGGAACATAGATGAAAGAAAATTTTTTATGTAGCGATTTCATTCGCATTTCATAAGAGACTTTAACTGGTGAATGTAATGGTGATTTTAATAATTCCCTGTGAAATTTTTACTGGTTTTCTCCTTGAAATAGAAATTTCAAAACTTCAACTCTGTAACAGATCTCAAAACGAATAATATTTATTAACATTTTGTTATTGATAATTATTTTGTTGCAGTATTTGATGCAAAGCAAAATTAAATCTTTATGCCCAATCTTTTTCAATTTTCATCCCAAATTTTATGTGGTTTTATCAGTTTTAGTCATTTTATTATTGTTACTACTCGACTACTAGTCATATAGGTGTTTAAAATATTTTTGTATTACATATGTACGAAATATTGTTGTCTCGGACAAACAAAAAGATACTTAAATGCATTATAAATTACATAAGAGATTTTATTTGTTTTATATATTTGTTGCAACGACAGAATATATTTTGTATGAATTCCTAAAATAATTCTGTTAGAAACCATGGTTGTTTTTATATTCGTTTGTTCTTTTATAGCGCTGGATCTGAAAAATGGAGCAGGATCTGTATACAAAGGAACTCCCAAAAATGATAAACCTGATTGTACATTCATATTAGAAGATGATCTTTTTACACAAATAATGGATGGATCAACAGATCCTCAGAAGGTTAGTATTTATATCCAAAGTTTATTCAATGGTATTAAAAGATTTTTATGGTTTTTCACCGTATTCACCCAACTTGATTGATCCAGGATTAAATCGCGAATCAGCAAAATCCGAGAATCAATTCTACCACTGGATCCAAGTCCTTCGGTATTCTCCATCAACGGATTATAAGATGCATGGCTTAACTGGAAGAAAAATGTAAGCTACGTTTTGATTGGTCAATGAACGAACCTCGCCGAAGTTTTTCGTTCCGCTTCAATCAATGGATGACAGAGATATAATATAAACATTATCTCGTGTGTTTTGATCAACTAACGCCGTAATTTGATTCTGTCGTTTTATTCTTGTTGTTGTAATAATTATGGATAGTAAAAGGGAGAATTTTACAGAAATTGAAGCTGAGGCTTTTCTCCTCTCCTTAGATAAATTGAAATTAAAAAAACAGATGCAACAACTAATAAAGACGAGGCAAGCGCCTGTGAAGAATTAACTACCATGTTCAACAGTTTTTCCCGAAATTGCAAAAGGGAATGCGAAGCAATTGATTACGTACTATAAAAATCAATCCAATAGGAGATTTCAGATTTTCAAGACTGGATTCGCCTGTATCTTTATTTAAACGATAACGCGATCGAAAGGCTACATTGTTCATACAGTCCAAATCATTTGCTCTGTTTGGATGCACAAATCTTTTCCTTCTTTCGATTATTTCTAAACTTTCAATATCGTCTAAATACGACAATCCATCGTCTGCCATGTTTGTTTTGATAGAAGGTAGAAAAGTACGCATGCGTGAAACGAAAATCCTCGGATTATCACTGTTAATCCTTCGATCTCTGAGGATCAAAAACAGGGTGTTAATATAGCCGGTGATCTCGGATTTTCATATGTTCAAGGGATCAACACTGATTCGAGGCTTAATCCGAGAGTTAAAGAGTGAGTCTGAATAGTGTTTGAATGCATTATCTTTTAAAATTCAATTCAGCGCTTCACTGTTTCAGGTGTAGTACATTTAGCTAAAAATTGACCTTAGGGCCCGACTTAAGAACAACGTGCGGTCCGCCAAGTTGAATTTTTCCCCCGCGCCAAATTGATTTATCGCCAAATGTGGTAATTCATTTTGTTGGCAACCCTAAAAACTTTGCCAGAATTTCTAATTTGTGCCAGAATGTCAGAAAATTCATGTTAAATTTCATACAATTTTATGCAGTATTTGCAATTTTATGTACTATTTCCAATTTTATTTACTATTTACATTTTTTTGTTACGGCTGTCATTAGAATCGTCGCCATCTTGACACCATTCAAGATGGCGGATATTTGGCGACTTTTTGGATGGTTGGCGCAATTTCCCAGTTTGGCGAGAAACCGCACCTTGTTCTTAAGTCTTACCGACCTTAGAACTACAAAGCATATTTGCAAGTAATAGGCAGTGTTATGTGAGATGATTTCTTCCAAAATATGACATCTAAATTTAAATCAACGGACTTAAAGGAAATTATGTGTCAAAAAACGTTTTCAAAAAGCCTCATTTGTTTCGTTCCATTGCATAATTAATTCTATTTGTATAGATTTTTTAGATGGTAAATTTTACTGCAAAGATGGATTACTGCTGATAAAGTACATCCTGTATATATATTTTTTTGATACTGAAAAGTATTTAAGTTACCTAACGAGGTAACTGAAATTGAATGAAAAATTTCCTTCATTGTTCTTACGTAGTGTAGACTGATAATTACACATTATGGTAATTAACAATTTATTTTTCTGACCTGTAACAGATATTGTTTGTTACAAGCAGTGTATGCCCATTATGTAATGGTGACACCATTTGGAGTCGCAGACAGTTGTTAGTTTTGTCCACGATGCCATTTTTATGTCATCTGACAACAAAATGTTAAAATTAATAAATTTGTGAAATGAAAGCTTTTAGAAGTTTAAGAATCATTTTATGATTGTTGATTCTTTACTCAGATTATATGTGAGAGGTTAGATGTATGAAAGAATTTCATTTGTTTTTTAATCTTTATTTTTTGTTTTGATTGTTTGGCAACCTGAGTCATGAAAGCATTGTTTGGGATTCTTTTAAATTTGCGTGGTTATGCTTAAAGAGTTTGCACTCCAATTTTGTGATATCACATTTTCAAATTTGCACTGGTAATGCAGAATTATTATGAATAATATGCTGACTTTACTTCAAATAATTTAATTTGAAAATGAATAATTATTTTGTTGTAATTAATGAGTTTATTCAATTTCTGCTGAGAACTATGAATATTTCATTTTGTTTTTAGATTCAGTTTTATAATGAACATTTTTATTTCTTGTAAAATATCACATTTTTAAATTGATTAACTTTGTGTTTAGGCATTCATGTCGGG
The DNA here is from genome assembly GCA_013235015.1 of Araneus ventricosus. Taxonomy (NCBI): domain Eukaryota; kingdom Metazoa; phylum Arthropoda; class Arachnida; order Araneae; family Araneidae; genus Araneus; species Araneus ventricosus. The sequence goes on from BGPR01037114.1 coordinate 8,278, forward strand.
TAAACTTAAAATCACTGGAAACGTTCTTGCTTCTCAAAAGCTGCAAGCAATATGGGAGAATCCTGAAGAAGAAGAAGAAAAGATGTCTTTTGCTCCAGCACCTGAAAACAATGAGGTAGTATTTTCTTCCAAAATTATTCTGTTTTTCTTGTTATTTGTGATGAATTCCACAAAGAAAAAGGAAAGCAGTTGTATTGCTTTGCTGATCTGTATTTGCATCTCATTTCCATACTTAAATAATTTATAGTTTTAGTCAGGTGCTTAAAATTAATAAAATATATTAATTTACAAAGTATGCCCTTTCTTTGATTATATGATGCATAAAAGCATGCACTTCAAAATGCAAAAAAATTAATAATCACTTTATGGGTTAGTTGTTGTGCTGGTTTACCGTTTAGCAGTACTTCAAAAGATATTTCCCAATTTCCGAGAGAGAGAGAGAGAGAGAGAGAACTCCTCCCTCTCCAAAAACTGATGTTAACTTTTAATAAATAAAAATTCTTGCATTTAATGCACGGTGTTTACTTTTTTGCATTTTAACAGCATTAAATGAGCAGCATTTGAGTCTGTTATATCTAATTGTATTAAAAAAAAGTATATTAAGGCAAGCATATCAACAAGACTGTTTTGCAAGCATATGCATATAAACTGATAGTCGTGTTGCAATTAACATTGGAGGGCCGGTCAAAAAGTTATTCAAAATAGGTTTATTTTCCTTAATATGAAGAGTCCTGTTATCTTCATATGAATAATTTATTGATAATAAGAGGATTCAAGAACAACGTCGTTAATAGCACATGCTTAGCCGAAAGTGTTCCCTTCGTGTCAATATGAAAGTGAAGTGGTAGTAAAATATCTAAAACCAAAAGAAACCACGTAGATGGGAGTGCCAGTTTTTGATTTTCCCTATTACAGTGTGTCCGTAAAGTCATGGTGCAGTTATGAACGCTTGTTGTGGCGAACAGAAACGAAACGAAAGGTTGAAACTTGCGCTACATTGGACAGTATCCCAAAGAGTGTCTGTAGTGCAGCGATGTGCGCACGCAGGTGATGACGCAACACCACGCACCGTGCGGAGTCGACTGTGACGTCAAACATCTATCTTGATTTGTTGCAATTGTATGCAATTTCACAATTTTAGGACGGCGCTCCTCCACACTATGGCAACATTGTTCATGAGTTTCTGATACAACATTCCCCCAGCGGTGGATAGGCGGGGGTGCTGTCATGGCATGGCCACCACGATCCCTGGACATAATGCCATTAGACTTTTACTTGTGGGGTTATGTGAAGCAACATGTGTACAGTGAGCGTATCGACAACATTAATCATTTAAAACAGAGAATCACGGACGTTATTCACTCTGTTACGCCAGACGTCCTTACCTGTATGTGGGAAGAACTGGACTATCGTTTAGATGTGTGTAGGGCAACAAATGGAGCCCACATCGAACTGCGACGAACAGGTATGCAAACCTGGAGAGTTTTCCTTTTATTTGGTGAAGATGTCACCTGTCTATCTTGTTTTGGTGCTTTCCCCGTGACCGGTCAAAAGTGCACCATGACTTCACAGACACACTGTATTAGGAATAGGTTGTACCAAAAGCAGCTTATTAAATGCAATTTTTACTTTAAGCAATAGTTTTTGATTGATACTAAGTGAATTTGAATACAGATGTATCAATGTAGCATGATGCAATGATGTATGACCTCAATGTAGCCTTTCTTTTAAGTTCTTTTCCTGGTGATGCTTCATGAGGTGACAAGTTTTCTCTTAATGGTGATGAATAGAATGTATCTAATAGATGGTTTAATATGTGTTTGCATAAGGTCATAACTATTGGTAAGGAAACCAGCAGGAGTGTTCTCTCCTAAACTTTCTCGTATACTTCCCCCAAAAGGTGCCGTTTCCCCTGTCCCCATGTGGCTAAAAAAATTCGAACCTACTGTTTCCCAGAATCCAATGACTATCGGAAGGTTTTTCATTATAGTGATTGTAAAATATCTAGGTAAAGAATCAAATTCAAAGAGATGCATACCGATTTTTCGCTCTTACCGTCTCAAGGACAAACTGACGTAATTTGCTCCATAGCTTTCGCGTGCACAGAAGATTGCTTCCAGTACGCATTCGCGTGGAGATCACGGATTCTTTTCAAAAGTAAATTATACAGACCGACACACAGTCAACCCTTTGACGAATTTAGCCCAAAATTTTATACCGACCTACATTCATGACGATAAAACCGTGTACCAAATTTTATCCATCTAGCTAATTCAAGTTTTTGAGTTATAGTGTTCGCATGACAGCGGACAGACTTCCCGTGGACGGATTTTGTCCAAAACTTTTTAGAATCCTACAAATTATGTTTAAAGAACAGATACCAAATTTCATCCCCGTAGCTCTAATAGTTTTCGAGTTATCGTGTTCACAGACACACAGACATAATTCCACAATTGTGTTTTTCGGACTCGTGAATGTCTAAAACGTGGAGATTCGTCAAAATCTTGAGTTCGAATTTTTTGACGATTGATTACAATACTTTCTTTTTATACGAGAAAGTAAAAGGCAATAAATGTTATGAGATAAAAGAATAAATAAGGTTTTAAGAGAAATAGATAGAATACTGCACCTCTACAGCCCCCTGTACAAGGTGCCACTTTTTAGCCGTCTATGCTGACAATGATCTCTTGTGTATTAATTTTTTGTAAAGCTTGCTGTTATTTTATCATGAACTTAAATGCACATTTTAGGAATGATCAAATTGAAATTATACACAACCAATGGTTAATAAAATCGACCATGAACATAATTACATTTTTCATTATGTTTATGTTGAGAAGAGATAGAATTTTAGTAGTTTTAATGCACATAGTGAAGGAAAAGGTATTCTAAAATATTTCTAATGTAGAATAAGGGGTATTAGAAAAAACTTTTCTTATTTACTATTTTTTAAGTATACTTTCCATTTCTGTTAATTTAATCAATAATATTTCTGTTTACCAAATATATTGTATATATTTTTCTTCCCCTTCTCACATTGGATGTTTTCTTGTGCAGCTGCCTATGAAATCTGACTTTGTGTTTGAAGCTTTTGCAGAGCGTTTGCACGAAGAACCTGAACTTGCCAAAAAGATCAAAGTTGTGTATCACTGGAATGTTCTTCAGTCAGGGAAGAAAGGCTCTGAATGGAGTAAGGAGTTGGATTTTGATAAAATAATTTTTGAACTAATCTTAGACAAAATAAAGTATAGGTTTATGTTTTATTTATTTGGAATGCAAAAGTTTTCTTTCCCTGAGCTTACAAAATTCCTAAATTTCATAATTAAAAAAAACTTTATTCTTATGTACTTTATTACAAAAAAATGTAGATAGAATGCATATTCAGCAGAATATGAATTACAGTTGTATGCCAGTTATGGTTGAATCAGGTTTGCAAGGATGAATAAACTTTTTTGCATAATTTTTTTCTATGTATTTTTAAACTTTTGTTGCAAATTAGCATGCATTTTTTTTTTTTATTAAAGCTGGTATAAGAATTGTATTATAAAAATTATATATTCATAATTAATTTGCCTGCAATGACTTGTATATGAATGAATTTCTGTTGCTAGTTATGAAAAAATATAATACAAAGGATTTTTTTCTCTTGCTATTTAACCTGTTTAGAAACCTAAAATAAATGCTATGAAATGAATTAAAATGGCTTCATAAATTATGACAAAATTCCACATAGTAATAAAAGGTCTGGCAATTTTATGTGTTACTAAGATCCATTAGTTAAAATAGTTGGCTTTAGTGAGTTAAACTCTATGGTCTGAAGATTGAAGATTCCCACGGCGACCCCGCCTTCCAAAAAAAAATGGTTTAAAGCAAAAAGGGTCGCCGAGGAGAAAGGGCACTCCAAGAGCTCGCCGAAAGAACAGCGGGCCCCAGCCCAACGGGCAAGATTTATCGGGTCAAATCGAGTCAGTTACAAGCATTGCCCGTAACATGGGCAGTATTTAATTACATAAGAAATTTTTAAAATACACAGAACGATGACGATGAACAAACTACGCCATTATGGCAGTGAGAAAGGACAAAACACAGACAAACACACGATTCACACCAAGTAGCACACAGGAGCCCGACAAGAACCGAGCTCAACGAGATCCAAAGATTACGCATCCAATGAACATGAAAAAAAGTTGAAAACCAGTCAAGAAATAAAAAGTCAGATAAAAGTTACCTAGGGAACATAAAAAATCTGTAAAATCTAGAGTAACGTTAAAAAGACTCTAAAACCCTAAAACCACAGAAAATTGGCCACCTAGACCAACTGGGTCCCCCCCGGGTAGATTACTAAAACGCGGGAGGGGAAAGGACATCGGCAGATGGGAAGAGAGGCAGTTAGAATAAAGGACTGACCAGGAGAGGGGAAAACAATCAAGGATCGACATGGAGAGCGGTGACAAAATACAATAAAATTAAAGAAGACCAAATATAATAAAAATACAGCTTTAAATATTTACAGTCTAAAAATATCATCTAAAATATTAAAATGATCAATAAAATCATGTCTAATAATAAAACATAATAAAAATTTCTCATAACACAATTAAAAGCAATGCTGGAAAGAAGTGCAAGCAGGGAATATTGGAGTGGCCTTCACGCCTTGGGTGGCCCTACCAGGAGAATAAAGCAGGGAAACTCTATGGTCTTTAATTTATTTGGGAATCATGGCATTGACCTTTTGGGAATTATGTTGTATTTGACTCATGACAGTAGTGATTATTATCTTTTGTGGTGTAAAACCGATATCTATAGTTATTACCTTTTTATTTAATAGCCGTCGATCTGAAGAGTGGCTCTGGTTCGATATACCGAGGACCACCTAAATCTGGAAAAGCTGATGTCACATTGACAATGGAAGATGAAGATGTTATTCTCATGATGTTAGGAAAGCTTAACCCTCAAAGGGTAAATTTTAAGTCATGTTTATGTAGATATTATGTATTTCATTGTACGCGACTTTATAAACAGTCCAGGAAGCGCATAATTATGTATTGTAAATTTATAATATATTAATAATTTATTGACAATCCTCCATAAGAATGTTTGTTTATATTTACAGTTGAGTGCTTCATTCCAGACTGAGAATAATTAAAGTTACTTGCATGATATTTTCAAACTGATATTTAGTGTTATTTTCAGGGATGTTGTTTTAAAAATTGCATCAGTGCATTTTTAAAAATCTTTGGTAAGGTTTCTGAAAAGAAAAATGCTGTATTTTTTCATTGAAAAATGAAAACAGAAAAAAAAAAACTTATCTACATATTTATGAATTATTTCAAATATTAAAATAACTACTGATTTTATGTAAAGCATTAAGGAATGAAATGATTTATTTACTTTCATTCAATTACGGTTTCCTGCAAGCAAGTAGTTTATTTAAATTGTTTTAATTAGTTATCTTTAAGTTTATTGCTTAAAATGCTTTTGTAAAAATTCAGAAGGTTTTTGCATTATTTATGTATTTTTCTAGGCATTTATGACCGGTAGACTGAAGATTAAAGGAAACATTATGCTGACACAAAAACTGAATCAACTCTGGCAAGAAATTCTGAAATCGGGCCGTGCTGTGGAATTGCCTATTTTGTCTGCCATTCTGGGTGATAAAGTGCGTCCCTTTTTTTATATAATAATTATCCTAGGTCCATTGTTTTTTGCATATTATTTTCAATCTCTAGGCACAGTATTGTAAAACTGTTATTTTACACTTGATTCAGTGAGTCATTTAACTATCGGTAACTTTACTTTTGGTGAGCTTGTATATACTAAAATTTAAATCAAGTATGAGTGTAACAGTAAATTTCCTGCATTGTGTAAGGAAAAAAAATAGCTTTTCATTTTTTCCATATATTTTCATCACTTTGTAATTTTTAAGTAGATCTAATTGGACTGCACTGTTGAAGAGTTGAACAGCCAAAAGTTATTATAACTTTTCAAATAGCGTTTTATTGGATTGCAAAAGTATTTGTACCTATTTGAAGCAGGAATGGCGCTAGAGTTTGCCCGACAGGAGGGCACGATCTCCCCGACAGGGGGGGACGAGTGTATTGAAATTGGTCTCAAATTTTCGCCAGATTATTATTTATCAACTACAGTTGAATACCCCGTACAAAAATTTTCCCTGACGGGATACAAAATTTTTCCCCAACGGGGGGCATAGCATCCCTGACCCCCCCGGTCCCCCCTCTGGTGCCACCCCTGATTTGAAGGGGCTCTATCAGAATAGTGATTCAAAATAGTTGGCCATTTTAGAGCTCAGTATGATAAATGGATATCAAGTTCTATTAGCATGTTTTGATCGGGAAAAAATCTTGGTGGATCCGTGCTATAGGCTTATGTATAAAGCAATTTACATTCTTTTGTCGTGAACAAAACTTACTAGGTTCGAGTCGAGATGGCTAAAGAAAATGATGTATTTGCATGTTTATATGTTATTGCATCAATATAACACCAAAAAACCTTGTTAACTTCAGTGCATTTACTTCTTGGCTCGTAACCTTTTCCGTCGCAAGACGTTAAAATTCTTGAAATATAATGAAAAAGCATAATGAATGGGTATAGTTTATTGTCTAAACATAGAATTTACAAAAAAATTTAAATTAAAATTAACGTTCCTTCTTCCGTAGGGAAGATGGTGTCCCTCTCTGGGGACAACCTCCAAAATGAGGACTCCCTTCTGGGACAGCCATCTTGATACGTTCAAAAAATAAAGTTGTATCTTATACAAAGTCATAAATTACGAATTTAAGGATATTGGAGGAAAATTTTCAAGTGAATTTGCTAAAGTTGGAATCTTTAAGAACTCAAAAAAAAAATGTCCCATGTTTGAGTCAATAAATTGGAGCATTTGAAATGTAAAATTACCCCTGGTGCAAGCTTATTTCATAGCGCTGCCATCTATATTCTAAAAAGTGAACGATTAGCT
>BGPR01037115.1:0-15252 GCA_013235015.1 Araneus ventricosus
CAAAAAGAATTATGTCATGTTGACAAATAAGAACATCAAAAGCATCACAATTTTGAAGTTCTGATGCTTTTGATGAATGAAAGAAATCATGATCCAATTATTTTTTTCAAAAACTTAAGATTAAAATAACGATCCCATCTGCTTGAAAAACAATCGGTTGCTACAATTTGTTCCAGAATTATTTTGCTGATCTGTCTGAAAGTTGAAAATAGAAATGCCTTCAAAACGTAACTTTTCAATATGTGATAGAGTTTCATCAATTTTTATCGATTGCATCTTTTAGGAAATATCATATTTTGAAATATATTTATGATTTTTTTTTCATTTTTCACTGGAAAGGCTTATGGAATAATAGATTTAAAGCTTGAAAACAACATTTCGATTATTATTCAAAAATTATTTATTTTCAAGTAAAAGTAAAAGTATCTCTTAGTAATAGTAGTTCTGTAGTATAACTCGCTTCCAAAAAAAATCGAAGATCTGCTCTTTATCCCAGTCTTTAACTCTTTAATCCCGAGGCGACTTTTTTCTTCCAGCTCCTTTAAACCTGGGACTTTTTGGAAGGAAGAGACATGAATTGGACTCTCCCAACCTGGGTGGTCATTTATCCCACCTACTGCTATAACCTTCCCTTAAGGCGCACGGAAATGTGCTGTAGTTGTCAATGATAATTGGACACCCTACAGCGCTTATCTCCTAAGCGATCTCTGAACATCACCTTCCATCAAAGGAAGCCAACCGCCTCAGACCGGCCTTCGTCACTATTAAGGGAAATTTTTACACCGCCCGATACCGCCTCGATCGATATGAGAGGGTTACAGATTTAGCCATTCTTTGAGAATTCGAATTATCTTCATAAGTTTCTTTTTATCAATATTCACAAAGTACATTTAAATGAATGTTTCTATCAGTTTTAACAAAATTACAATTATATATTATTTGGAATTAATGGTATTATTGGATGCGTTACGAATGAAATTTCGTTTCGCTAGAATCGATGTAAAAAGCTGCACATTACCTGAATAGGAACCATTAAATCTACCACCAGCCTAGAACGGAATGAAAAAAAATCCTACATTACGTAGTTTTTATTGACTTCAATGAATCATTTTACATTCGAAGAAAATCGAAAAAATCATTTGGTAGTGACTGCAATTTACAGACAAGCGGACGAAATGACGAAAGTTCGAATTAAAACAGGACCATGATTAGTCCGGTTAACGATTTGCATTAAAACGTTAAAATAGTAATACTTTAAAAACGCATCATTAGTGTTACTACATAGTCATGGAAAGAAATATAGATTTTATTTTGTGAGAATATCTCTCTTTATAAAAGAATAGTGAAACTAAAGCGTGTTAATCAGTTTACATCAAATGAACATCGTTTTAACTAGTTTAGGTTAGTGTAATTACCCTAACATTCCATTTCGAAGCACCATGACGACGATATTGGGGCTGACCTCATAATTTTGAGTCAGGTGACGAGGATGACGTCTAAGCCGGCGGCTGCTCCCCAGAGTCGGCCCCTGAGATGTAAATTTGCTGAAAAGCTTTTAAAAGCACTTTTGTTAGTATATTAAAAAGTTCAATTTTATTTTTTAAATTTTCTACATTTTAATCTATAATTTATAATTCATTGCTAAAGTTTTTCTAGAAATACGAAAGCGAATTTTTCTCAAATCCACCACCAGGAGGCACCACCAGTGCACAATGAAAATTTAATTAAATTAATCGATTGACTGACAATTAAGTTCTGAACTTATTTAAATAGTGCGTTCCTATCAAAAATACACAAAAGTACAAAAGTTTTAATTTCTATTGCTGCAGGAAATGATTTCATCTTTATAAACATGAAACAAAAACCAACTTTACAAACATAAAGAAATCTCCAGTATTCCATCTTTAGAAACATAAAACAAGCAGATTTAAACACAAATGTATAATTAACGCAAATCCTTGATATATAAATCTGAATTATTGAACTTAATTCACCGATTATAAATCAAGACATAAAATTACATTTTACCAAAATATAAAAATTCGAAATTTATTTTAGTCTAGCATAGTCTTCTCTATTGCTAGGAATAAAACTTAACTGAGATATATATAGAAAAAGTCATCTTCGCCAATTTAAAAACTTACTTTTCCAAGTTAAACTTTTTAATGGAATTTATGATCCATATTTCTTGCTATGTTAACACTGAACAAAATATCTGAAAGTTCTTCATAGGGTGGAAAATTGCTCGGAATATATTTCATTCGCTTTTTGCTTGCATGAGTAATGGTTTCTTAGGATTTCTAGAAAAAAAATTGTATGAAAGAATCCAGTTTCAAAATTATGTTTCTATCATCTGTCATCTATGAATGTTCTTGGCGAGCATTATATCGCGTTTTTTTCGCATCGCTGAAATTGTCTAGTTATTGGAACTCAATTATCTAAGAATAATTTGAAAAGTTTCGAATGATTTATAGACACTATCGTAAGAACATTCTGTCTCTGTTTTTTAAACTTCAGATGATATTGATAAACTAATTTTGCATATTTTGGAGGTGATTCTGAATAATAGATTTTTAAAAATATTTGATAAACGAAATATATATACCCTTTTCTCCATGAAAAATAATTTAATGGCACTTAATTTAGAAATGAAATCTCAAAAGCCATATATATGCCTGATTTATTATTTTTATTTCAGGGAAATTAGAGAGATAACATGAAAAAGATGGAAGCAACATATATTTGATTTGAATTCATACAATAAAATAAAAATATTGTTTAGAAACGGATTCGAAAACCTTCCGCGCTTTTGCGCATGCGCTGGACAGAGTTATTTTCATATAAATAGGGGGAAAGTGAAGAATGGAAGGGTGATGTTTACATTTTACTGAGCGTGATCTAACAAAGAACTCCGAAAATGCGCTCATATGACTCATTGACTGACACCCCTTTCCAGTGTAAAATCGTCCAAAAGTGGCAGTCTCAGAATCCGTTGCTGAACAGTATATTAATTGACTTTCATGCCAAATTTTTCGGAAAAGGGAAATATTCAATGTTAAACTAGCTAGTTTTGCTTTCGAGTTTCGGGAGGCCACAGTGGTCAAGTGTTAAAGTGTCAGCCTTGGATCCGGGTGTCTACAGGCTCGAAACCCGATTCCACTGAATATCCGTCGTGTATAGGGTCTGTTGCTCGTTAAATATTACGTAGGGAGTCAAAGTTTCTCCCCCTCATGTGGTGAGGAAGCTTGGACGGGGTTGCCGGCTCATGTGTCGTCATCGTCTTCCGACCGCGGTCCAAAATTACGAGGTCCGTCTGAAATAGCCTTCGTGTTGCTTCAAAACGGGACGTTAAAATAATAAAATTTCGACTTTTGGGTATATGCGCGTTCTGTTCATTTCTCCTCATAAGTGTCTCTATCATAGCGACGAATAACAAATGAAGTGCCAAAGCCCACAAGTGAATCATGCGTCGGAATGGCACAACAGGTGCTGACACAATACGGAGCGTTTTGTGTTTCGTAGTGTAATGAAGAAAATATAGCGGACATTTTCCTTTCGACCAATTTGGTCCAAAATTTCATATATATTTACACATTTAGTCACAAAACGTAATGAATTACATGAATAACATTTGGAATCCAAATGTCTAATCTAATCTAATGTAAATTCATCTAATTCAGGGGTTCCCAAACTTTTTTTCTCTCGCATACCCCTTGATTAGTATTTTTATTTTCGCGTAGCCTTTACTGACATATGTACCCCCTCAACCATCTTACATTGCAAAAAATGTTTTATTAATAACTTAAATGGCTTAGGTCACCTTAAGCGTTAAATAACTCGAATTTATAACATTTGCAAGACTTATTTTTGATTTTATTTCTTATTCCATTTTTACAGCAGCATTATTTCAACTCCAAAACAAATGAAACTAGTATTATATTAATTTCGGATTAACTTATAAGGATAGATAAATATTATTCATCCTGATAATCAATTATTCGAGTGGAAGAAAATTTCAATGCGATCCACGAGTTTGTCTCATGGAGCTGAATTTTATAAAATTGGGTTCATATGAAGACAGATATAGTATCATGTCTGGAGCTGTGAAAGTCAAATACCAATCAATTACTAGGTTTCCTATTTCTTTCTTTTTTCTTAGTTCGGCTTTAGGACATGCAAGACTTTAACATTTATTCTCCACACAAATTTGCAGAAACTAAATTTTGTATGTTTGCTTGTGTCCGCCATTGCCAACTTTGAACTCGCGTACCCCGCAACTGGTCCTTCGCGTTGCCCCAAGGGAGGGGTACGCGTGCCACAGATTGGAAACCCCTGATCCAATTCGTTGCGTTTTTTCATTTACAATATTGACATATACGCCATTCGTAATAACACATAACACCACTCCCTGCCCCTGCAACTATAACCATATGGTTATTTAAGCAGTGACGTGGTCATGAAGTGGAAGAGAAATCACAACACCCGAGGGGGTGACCTCTCTTAAAACTTAACAATTCTCTATGCCGCTGCCCTATTAAAAACGCAACAAGTCTACAAACATTTATAGGAGCATAAGAAAGGATTACTATTGTGCTATACATTAAAAAAATATTTTGGAAACACGGAAAAATAAAACCTTGAAAAATACAAAATTACACAGTTATACATGAAATAACTGGAAAATAATAAAAACAAAATGGAATGGAAAAACTATACGAAGAATAAAAAATACATTAAAAAACAGAAAATGAAAGGAAAAGGATGAAAAACAAATTAATACAGTAATAAAAATAACATAAAAATGTACACAAGAACAGAGAGATGGGCCGCACAGTATTTTAAAAAGTTTGATTTTGAAGAGGAGTTAGCTGATGGAACTCTATTTGAAGGAGAAACACGGAGGATCTTGGAAGAAAGTCCTGAAAGAACGATAAAGCTGTTCTGAGTTCATTAGGGGATGATGGGCTGAAGAGGAGGCGAAGTTGAATGTTGAACTGGTGAAACAGGGCCTTCCATCTCCAAAGGAAAGGATGGAGTGAAGAAGACGCATGAAGGAAAGTTGAAGTTTGGTTGGATTTAATTTCCCTCATCGCTGGAGGAAGAGGATGTTTGGTTGCTGAAGTTGTTAATTAATAAAATTTGGCCAAGAATGTCGGAATGGGACGAAAGCAATGGACTCAACTGAGAAGACTAATGAAAAAACTTCAAACAATTAATTGGGATCTGGACGGAAAAGACTGGTTTCTCTTTGGAGAAAGTGGAGCAAATTATGTATCTTCCTTCCTTCTTGACGTTGAATTGTTGGCTACTCTTCGGAACCATATTGGCTGGTGTTGTTGGCTGGGAGGTGCCATATGGTAGGAGGAGAGAAATAGATGTTCAACCCGATAAAGGATCGGATTCAGAATTTCATGAACTAGAAGATGCCCAACCAACATTCCCATTGACATTTACTTGTTCTTTATTTAATTTTTATAATTTTCCTTCTTGTAATTTTATTTTGCTTTTCATAGGATATTGTTTTGGTTTGATTTGTCTAAATTATCTTTATCGTCGTAAAATATAGGTAAGTCTGTTTGATGTATTGATGGTATGTCGTGTCTCTTAATAAATGATATAACGCCGATTGAGTTGATGAACTTTTGGCCGTTGGATGGGTCGAAGTAGATTTTCACTTTTAATGTTTTTGAGATTTTTCTGTCAGACAGTGCGAGGGTCTTGATGTGAAGGAGGCGGCTGTTGGTCCTCGTTTTCTGTCCTTTTGGCTGTCTACGGTTTCCTTTGGTTCCTTTTTGCTGGATGGGTTGCTTAATGGTAGCTCATCTGCTTTCCCACTGGATTAGCCTTTGACGGAGTATAAATCTTGTCCACACATCTATAATTCTAGATTAAATTGTACCCATTTTGCTTTTTGCGTTTTATAGTTATTGTGTTCACATACATCCTGACAGACAGATAGATATGCTTTCCGTTGACGGATTTCTTCTAAAACGTGTCACTTCTTTACAAATTTGGTTTAAAGACTACAAACCAAATTTCATTTCTCTTCCTCATTGTGTATTTGAATTATCGTCTTCCCAGAGAGACAAATAGGCATAATTACAAAAATAGTCTTCTTTGACTCAGGGAAATCTAAAACATAGAGATTCATCAAAATCGCGAAGTTGAATTACAAAATCAGTTTTTCCTGATGTAAGGAAATCTAATACATTGCCATTCAAATGAAACGGAACGAAAAATAAATAACGAACTCGTACAGAAGTTTTGGAAAACCGGATAATATAACGAAAGACAAAAAAGTATCCTTTGCTCGACAGAGAGTAAACAAAAGTCCTATAAAGAAAAGAAAAATGTTCAATTTATTTGTTTGAAACATAAATTCGGGATCTAATATTCTACCAAACTATTTAATAAAATAAAACAAAATAAAGATTTGCTTACTCGCTAAAATATATTACTAAAATATAGTTTGAGCAAATGCTTAAAGGCTGCTTAATCTGCATTATCTTGGTGAATGATTTAATGTCTGTTATTTTCAACTGAAGAGTTATCGCTCAGTCCCCCTCGCATAAAAAGAGGTTAATGCATCGTAATTATAATACGGTTGAATTATTTCCGATTTCTTCTAATGTCGAATCGGCATTTTGAATGTAATTTTTCAAATTCTAACGCTTAAACAATGCAACTGAGTTACTTTTTATTTTATGATGAAACAACTGATTTAACTTCCATTTTATGTTGGAGCAACTGATTTAACTTCCATATTTTCTTACGCATCCATAAAGCTATTCACAAATGTATTCTTTTCAATATTCTTTATTTTACATTTTGGAACACTAACATTAGTATTTTTAATACATTTTTAATGTGTATTCCTTTTCAATAAAATTAAGAGTATATTACCATTTTCAGTGTAATAAAACACTCGTGTATCAATAATGTTAATAAAAAAAGATTTTGCGTCCAAGCCAACACAAGAAAAAGACTAACTCTCCAATTCAGGAGTCCCTAAAATCTGTTTTATGGCTAGAAATGCATCCATAAAGCTATTCACAAATGTATTCTTTTCAATATTCTTTATTTTACATTTTGGAACACTAACATTAGTATTTTTAATACATTTTTAATGTGCATTCCTTTTCAATAAAATTAAGAGTATATTACCATTTTCAGTGTCATAAAACACTCGTGTATCAAAAATGTTAATAAAAAAAAAGATTTTGCGTCCAAGCCAACACAAGAAAAAGACTAACTCTCCAATTCAGGAGTCCCTAGGACCTGCTTTATGGCAAAAAATGAAGCAAAATGTCTCTAGAATATAGTACAAGTGATGCTTTCTGCGATAAAAAAAACCAAAGGAAAGAGAAAAAATTAAATGTAAAGTTGTAGGCCTGACCTACCCTGATGTTTGACTACGTTTTTTGAATCGCCCTGCATAGGTGAATTAATATTAATAATAAAAAAGACTTTGCGTCCAAGCCAACACAAAAAAAGACTAACTCTCCAATTCAGGAGTCCCTATAACCTGTTTTATGGCTCCAAATGAAGCAAAATTTCTCTAGAATATAGTACAAGTGATGCTTTCAGTGATAAACAAAACCAAAGGAAAAAGAAAAAATTAAATGTAAAGATCTATGCCTGGCCTTCCCTGAAAGTTTGGCCCCTTTTCTTGAATCGCCCTGCATAGGTGAATTAAAACATTTAATCTTTAAAAATGTGGGACTAGAAGGAATCTTATTTATTCATTTACTAGCAGCCTTTTGCAACCCGCTTGTTCGTCGGGAATATTTGTTGAATTTAGTTTCACTTAAATTTTTCATACGTAGCTTTGGTCTTATGGTATTATCAATTTAAAAGCCTTCTATCCTTTCTTTCAGTGTGACTATATACCTCCCTATGGAAGTCAAGGCACGTGACAGCTCAGAAGCAATGAAATATGATTTCAAATGTCATTTTATATCAAACTGTACGTTATCTTACTAACTGCTGTAGCTTTCGTTCTTTTTCGCTTTGAAGATGCGAAATGGATTTGAAAGTTAAAATGCTGTGGAACATTTGATGTCTATCACATGAATTGACTCCTTTGTGTGTCTGCGATAACACCTAAAATTTAATAGAGTTTTAATATAATAGCGGAAATGATGACATTTAAAACAAATCTAATAAAGTACGGATTGAAATAAAACGCGATTTGGAGAAAAAATAAGAAACATGGCGAGAATGTGGAACATTAGTGGAGTAGCGGGTGTATTTTTAATTTACTAAATGTTTAAGATGTATTAGTTCAGAACAGATGTAGAAAAAATGAAAATGATTGATTTAACACGGATTCAATAAGAAAACAGAGCGAAATTAATTGAATTCAGAATGAATAAAAACTTATTGAAATACAGTAAGAAAGCAGAATTTCAGGCTAACACAGTTTGAATATAATTTTATATAAATTATGTGGCAAGGCAGAAAATTAATGTTGAGAAATGAACATAAAACAATAATTACATTGGTGCTTTCTTCTGCAGTCAATTTAATTTTTGCAACTAAAAAAACCTTGTAAACTTTAATTAAAAAATTAAAACAATGAAGCCTACTCAATTTGCAAAAAGGAAAAACATTATTTACTTTTTAGATTTAAACAGTAAAAGAAAACCACACGAAAGAATATTTATAAAAATAATAAATGGAATATAAAACAATAAAGGGAATTTCCTTATAAGGCGAAAAATGTTTTTGCTAATTATATTTTTTAAAAAATTCTTTTAGCATATTTTCAACAATTTAAAATGAAGCTCATCATTAAAATAGACAATTTTGTGAAGGTGAATATCTATAGTTAGGAGCAGCAAAAAAGTTAAACTTAAAAGTAATAGAAAAGTTTTTAACATATGTTGTATTTAATTTCTTTACAATTTCAATAAATGACAAATTTTTAAAATTTTAATTTTTGAACACAAATCAATTTTCACTGAAAACAATAATTTGAAAGTAATATTGTTACTAAAAATAGGTTAACTTTTAAATCTATTGCAGATTCTACAAGTATTTATGTTTGTTAACCCTCTGAGCGATTAGCTATTTTGATGTACTAGCTTTAAAGTCTTAAAAATTTGCTTTCAATGTGAATAATTGAATCTTTATTGCGTTTAATAAAGTCTCCGAAATCTTAAGAATATTTTATCCATATTAGTTTAAGAAATTATGCATACGAACATGAATACCTGCTTTTGAACTCAATATGAGAAACGGAAAAATACATGATGATACTTCAATGCAATACTTTAATCGCCTCACCACTTAATATAGATTTAAAATGAACTGTTTTTATAATGCTGCATTTTGAACGATAGTGGATAGTTAGCATAATAAAAATACGTTTATATGAAATTCATGCTTCATTAACTCTATAATCCCAAGGCGGCTTTTTTCTTCTAGCCCCTGTAAAACCCGGAGATTTTGGCAAGAAGCGAAAATTGGACTCGTCCAACCTGGGTTTTAATTTACCCCACAACCAACCCCTGCTATAACCTTACCGTAAGGCGCACGGAAATGGGATGTGGTTGGCAAGGATAATTCAACCCCCTACCGCGATTATCTCCAAAGCTATCGCATAACCTCCCCTCAAAAGAAGCTAACCGCTTCAGTCCGACTTGGCTGTTAAGAGGAAATTTTTATGAAATTTTTTTTTACGCTCGGTATGAGAGGGTTTTAAAGAAAAAAATTCAATATTATTCAAAATTATTTCAATAATAAACGAAATATATTTCTCCTTCATGAAAAATTCTTTCTTCTATGTACAGAATATAAACTTATTGCATATTATTAACTTATAATTTGTTACGTCTTATTATTCATAATTTATGACTCCATTGAAAAGATGGAATTTTAGGTCTATAACTGCCTTGAAATGCAGTTCTTGTGCTAGTTAAAGATTCGCTTCAAACTTCAAATTCTTTACAGCTGAAAATTTGATATGAACATGTTTGTAGATAGAAGCAATCTTTATTTTATTATGAAGGTTTTAATTTACTTTTCGTGTTTAATAGATTCAAAAACTATGAAGACCGATAATAAAGTTTCATTTATTATTTAGATTGATTGAATTTCTCAAATGAGTTTAGGAATTTTAAAACAGAAAATAAATGAATAAATATCAACGTGCTTATCAACGAGAGTAAATGTTTTACCAGCATTTTCTATGCATTGTTATTAAAAATATATCACAGTTAGGGTTTCATTTAAAATAAATTCTGTCCAATATTTCCTTCAAATTCACTCCTCAGATCCGTCTTTCAGAATAATTTAAACATGATTCCAATTCGGAAATTAATCAGAGGTTTAGCATAAAATTTGAATTACTGATTGGGCCTGGAGTATTTTAACGAATACTTAAAAATTCACGATTAGAGAGCATTTTGATATAGGAATTAATTTTTTTCAACAATAAATTATTTATTATCGTGAACATAAAATATGATAAAATGTAATATTAGCTTTGAACAGTAATAATTAAAGGCCCATGAATTCTTATTAGATCCCGACTGATCTTTGTGTTGAGTTTGCCAGCCCCACATTCCTCTCTGCAATACTGTAGAAGCTATGCAAATACTGAATCCTTGGTTGAAGTAATACATAAAAATTAACTAAAGATCATATCATCAACGCATTGTTGATTGACTAAAGAATCATCGAGTACCATTTTCAATAAAAAAAATAAGGAACAGCATAAAGCCCATTCGGTGCAAGAAAATAAGAATTTATTAAAAATAGGAACAATGGCCCTTGATGTAACAAAACACGAACGATTGTTCTGCTTTTCCAAGCCTGTATTTACTCGCCGTACAATGACTAATTGTAAATGACCCAAAAATGTAAGACCACGAAAGCGAAGGCAGCATTCAGGCAATCAACTAAGTCCCTTTTTGCAAACATGACTTTCCTTTTAAAAAAATTGGCAGGTGTCAGATCTGGTAATAGGATAGGCTAAATTACCGTCTCATTGTATTCTCTCGTGATTCCAATAACTTTAAGTACACTGAATGAGACGACATATTTGATGCAGCACTTTTCTCAAAAATTAAAAGGTCAGAAGTATGCTTCTTAGGAAACTTTTAAGTTTTTCAAGTGAATGTCCCTTCTCTGCTTGGTTTATGCGGTCTTGACAGTAGAACCAGATGCTAGAACAGAAGAAAAATCCTACATCCAGGTTGAATTTACTTCAATATGAATGTTTCTTAACTACTTTTCTCATTTAATAGCATTACTAGTATAATAGCCCAGATCCTCCGGTCACGCTCTGACGTCACCAACAATAAAACTCGCGCCATAGCACTACAAGACGTTAAACAGCATTATTTCAATGTCAGAGAAAAAAAATTTCAGTAATTTTAAATTTAAAAGAGTAATTGTCGTTCTAATTTCAAATTTAATAGCTCTAAAATAGCGAAATAAAATTTTCTATCGATTGATATAAAATTTATCTCGCTATGATCAATAGTACTCGATAAATTTTAAATTATATTAATTCTATATTTCAAATTAATTTCTGTTTTTTAATAGAAAGTAGTAAATTACGTCAGTGGTATATCATGCGCGTAATATAGTTTGGACGCCAAATTGTATCTGAATGCAATTGTGGCGATGTTGTTTTCTTTCCAAGAATTAAATTAGCCACCAGTGACGTGAATCTACCATTCGTTCTCAACCGCCGCCAGTTCCCGTTAATTCCACTTACACGATGACTATCAACAAATCGCAGGGGCAAACTTTCGATCATGTTGGGATTTACCTAGATGAGTCTGTCTTTTCACATGGACAGCTCCATGTTTCACTTTCAAGGTCTAGGATTCCCAATCACGTTAAAATTTACACAAAGACATCTGAAGTACAAGGAAAATTATTAAACAACGAAAAATACTTCACACGGAATGTTCTTCTCCAAGGGGTTTTTGAATAAAGAAATATTTAAATAATATGTAAATAAAAAAATATTCCTGTCATAAAACATATGTTTGTTTTATTTGTTTTCAATCAATGTTAAACACTTCTCTCGCATATATATCTATTTAAACACGTCAAACCATGACGGGTGATTTTCTAGTGTGATAAGAATAACGCAACTACAAAAATGCTACGAAGACAAAGAATCTTAATTAAAACATAATCACTTCGATCTATTGTCCATCCCGCATTGTGCGGATCATTTTAAATCGATTGACACACTTATACTATATTCTATGTTATGCGATTCGCACCAAAAATACCAAGATATTCTCATACAAGCAACAAAGGTAATCAAACAAAAGCTATAAGAATTTATATAAATTCAAACCTTTATGCAATCGATTTTATTCTATCGGTTTGAATGAATAGACGCATCCAAGTAGCATTAATTTCTAGTTTGCAAGTATTATTATTCCAGGAAAATAGCATAAGTCGAAAGAAATAGTTTTAGTACAGTTTTATTTTTAATATCCATGGAAATGTAACATGAAAGAGATATGTGTCAACCAAAGGAAGACCATTGCATGCACAGACATCTGTGAAGATCAATGAATCAAAATACATAAAAGAAGATAGTGGCTATATAGTGATTCCAGGCAAAAAGAAAGTAACTTGCTGTCGCAATTTTGCAACATAGCTTTCTTCTGCAGCTTATAATTGAAAAGGATGGCCTATATTGTTGAAAGGGCTCATAAAAATCCAACAAAGAATTTGAAGCTGTCAACTTCGTAAAATAATATTTCTTTAAAACTGTTTGCATTCTTTGTGAAGTCTTAGCTGTTCTCACAATGTTCTGAATAAAGCAGTTTTAAATAATGTTAAGAATATTAAGTGAAGGGCGTTTACTGTGTTCTTTCGAAAAATGAAATCAATGTTTATTTTCTGACTTTTAAAAAAGTCTCACGCTCACTCTCCTTTTTTAAGAAATCTCAATACAATTTGGTTCAATAAATGCATTCTATCCGTAGAACAGTTTAATGCACTGGAATCGAAAATATAACATGTTCTGCAGAGAGTTTTTGTAATATCTGAGGTTTTCTGTGCGTTGGAAACCAAAACTGAAATAGTTTGTGACTTTTTCCGTCCTATTATAAAATTAAAATGATAAAGACGCAAGTTTTACATCTCAGTAATCTTTAACAAAATAATCCATAATATCCTTAAAAAATACTTATGCTTGTATTATATGAATGCTTAAATTGTAAAATATATCTGAAAGACAGTGAGCGAATCCTGGATACAACTTTGGCTGCTTCTAATACATTTTACATTATTCATTAATAATACATTTTTATTATTACAGAGCTTCAATGAAATAGTTGTTAAATACAGTAATCAAGTTAAAGATGCAAGATGTATCAATAAATATATACAGCGTTCCAATTTAAATAAGGGTCACCTCCCTTAACTTCAGAACGACGACAGCTATAACCATGAAAGTGGTGTCTAGGTATAGTAAAACGTCTAGGCGCTACGTGACGAGATAGATAACAGTGCCACCTGGTAAAAAAAACTCCAGAGTGAGCGTTACTATCTCGAGGACGGTACAAAATTGTAGGAAAATACCAATTAGAATGTTGTAGAGCTCACCGATTTAGTACAAAACGACACCTAAGAGACATTCATACGAAGAACAGAATACTTAAAATGCACAGTTATTTGTTCGCAATAAGCGAAATTGTTACCACTCAAAACTTGAAAAAAAAGGAGCTAATGTTATCTTTCGGACAAAAATGACACCAATATACTTTTTTCCTGTGAGAATAATTCAAACAGAAAGTTTATGTGACCTTTCAGGCAACATTGCAGAACCTTCGATGACGTATTACTTACTATTGCTTGTACCAGCATCCCAACTGACACGCTAAATGTGAAAGTCAAAAGAGGGCCCAAGTCTG
Organism: Araneus ventricosus; assembly: GCA_013235015.1. Classification (NCBI taxonomy): domain Eukaryota; kingdom Metazoa; phylum Arthropoda; class Arachnida; order Araneae; family Araneidae; genus Araneus; species Araneus ventricosus. Next base: position 13,896 of record BGPR01037115.1, read on the forward strand.
TATTGTAACTGACAGTAAAAAGTTTGAATATAGGTATCGCTAACAAATAAAGGTGCGTTTGAAGTGCTCTATTCTTCATATGAATGTCCCCGACTTGTCTTTTTATAGTAAATACATAATGATCTACAATTTTGTAATTGACTTTTTTTTTTCTATCTTGTACCAGTTTCGAAATAGGAAGGCTAACTCTGCAGTTTTCTACCAGGTGGCGCTGTAAGCAGTCTCATGGCGCAACGTATAGCCGTTTTACTTTACATAGACACCACTCTCATTACTATAACCGCAGTCGTCTTAAAGTTAATGCTGGGTGGCCTTATTTAAGTGGGAACCCTGTATGTATTACATATCTATGTTGGGAAGCACTTCAAGTTTTTTTTTATCTTTAAGGAAATAGACCTTAATTCATATTTAAGAAAATATCATAAATCTCTTATAAATAAGTCAAATGGTTTTGAATATATTAGATAAATTTTATTTTGTAGTTTAATTATGTTGTAATAACTTAAATGAACCGAAGACATACTTTTTTTTACCTATTCTTTTTCCTACTTTAATATTTCAAAGAAAGTTATTTACAATCTTAAGATAAAAAAATCAGAAAAAATTCACACGCATTATATAACTTTTGAGCGATAGTTGGTTTTGGGTTCTTTTGACCGCGAAACTGTGCACAGATTTTCCCGAAATCGACACGAGACCCATTGCAATAAGTTATCTTCCTTTAAGGAATCTACCAAAATTCTTGATCTACAGTAGCATCTGCATCAATAACAATTAATCTCGATTTCTTACTACTTTCAATATTTTTTATTCGTTGCGTTTGTCCCAGACACACGTACGTGTGCATCCCATAATGAGGACTCTAGTTTACACTTTCTTAAGACAAAATATGTTTGATTCAATTTTCTGTAAATAATTTTTCTTTTATGTTTTATGTATATTCAACGAAAAAAGTCATAAAATATTATTCTAAGTTCATTATTTACTTTATTGTTTCAGACAGTGCTTTTACTTTATAAATTACTCTACGTCATACCAGCTTTTTACATCATATACTAACTTTAACTTTTTTACTCTACGCCATACAAACTTCTCATGTCATAAACTTATACTAACTTTAACAGACAATATTTCTTGGCAAATATAGAGAAGTATTTTAGAAAGACTCCACTTTTTATGGGGGAAAAAGTTTGTAAACTTTAACATACAGTACGGTCTAAATTTTAATGATAAAAAAGCAGCATGGTACAGAAACTCCCGAGTTGTTTATTATATTTCTAAACGCAATGCAAGTAGTTTGCCGTTTCTTAGGTCGCAATCTATTTTCTTTCTATAAAGCTAATAAAACTTTTGGGAA
>BGPR01037117.1:0-15252 GCA_013235015.1 Araneus ventricosus
TTCCCAAAAGTTTTATTAGCTTTATAGAAAGAAAATAGATTGCGACCTAAGAAACGGCAAACTACTTGCATTGCGTTTAGAAATATAATAAACAACTCGGGAGTTTCTGTACCATGCTGCTTTTTTATCATTAAAATTTAGACCGTACTGTATGTTAAAGTTTACAAACTTTTTCCCCCATAAAAAGTGGAGTCTTTCTAAAATACTTCTCTATATTTGCCAAGAAATATTGTCTGTTAAAGTTAGTATAAGTTTATGACATGAGAAGTTTGTATGGCGTAGAGTAAAAAAGTTAAAGTTAGTATATGATGTAAAAAGCTGGTATGACGTAGAGTAATTTATAAAGTAAAAGCACTGTCTGAAACAATAAAGTAAATAATGAACTTAGAATAATATTTTATGACTTTTTTCGTTGAATATACATAAAACATAAAAGAAAAATTATTTACAGAAAATTGAATCAAACATATTTTGTCTTAAGAAAGTGTAAACTAGAGTCCTCATTATGGGATGCACACGTACGTGTGTCTGGGACAAACGCAACGAATAAAAAATATTGAAAGTAGTAAGAAATCGAGATTAATTGTTATTGATGCAGATGCTACTGTAGATCAAGAATTTTGGTAGATTCCTTAAAGGAAGATAACTTATTGCAATGGGTCTCGTGTCGATTTCGGGAAAATCTGTGCACAGTTTCGCGGTCAAAAGAACCCAAAACCAACTATCGCTCAAAAGTTATATAATGCGTGTGAATTTTTTCTGATTTTTTTATCTTAAGATTGTAAATAACTTTCTTTGAAATATTAAAGTAGGAAAAAGAATAGGTAAAAAAAAGTATGTCTTCGGTTCATTTAAGTTATTACAACATAATTAAACTACAAAATAAAATTTATCTAATATATTCAAAACCATTTGACTTATTTATAAGAGATTTATGATATTTTCTTAAATATGAATTAAGGTCTATTTCCTTAAAGATAAAAAAAAACTTGAAGTGCTTCCCAACATAGATATGTAATACATACAGGGTTCCCACTTAAATAAGGCCACCCAGCATTAACTTTAAGACGACTGCGGTTATAGTAATGAGAGTGGTGTCTATGTAAAGTAAAACGGCTATACGTTGCGCCATGAGACTGCTTACAGCGCCACCTGGTAGAAAACTGCAGAGTTAGCCTTCCTATTTCGAAACTGGTACAAGATAGAAAAAAAAAAGTCAATTACAAAATTGTAGATCATTATGTATTTACTATAAAAAGACAAGTCGGGGACATTCATATGAAGAATAGAGCACTTCAAACGCACCTTTATTTGTTAGCGATACCTATATTCAAACTTTTTACTGTCAGTTACAATACAGACTTGGGCCCTCTTTTGACTTTCACATTTAGCGTGTCAGTTGGGATGCTGGTACAAGCAATAGTAAGTAATACGTCATCGAAGGTTCTGCAATGTTGCCTGAAAGGTCACATAAACTTTCTGTTTGAATTATTCTCACAGGAAAAAAGTATATTGGTGTCATTTTTGTCCGAAAGATAACATTAGCTCCTTTTTTTTCAAGTTTTGAGTGGTAACAATTTCGCTTATTGCGAACAAATAACTGTGCATTTTAAGTATTCTGTTCTTCGTATGAATGTCTCTTAGGTGTCGTTTTGTACTAAATCGGTGAGCTCTACAACATTCTAATTGGTATTTTCCTACAATTTTGTACCGTCCTCGAGATAGTAACGCTCACTCTGGAGTTTTTTTTACCAGGTGGCACTGTTATCTATCTCGTCACGTAGCGCCTAGACGTTTTACTATACCTAGACACCACTTTCATGGTTATAGCTGTCGTCGTTCTGAAGTTAAGGGAGGTGACCCTTATTTAAATTGGAACGCTGTATATATTTATTGATACATCTTGCATCTTTAACTTGATTACTGTATTTAACAACTATTTCATTGAAGCTCTGTAATAATAAAAATGTATTATTAATGAATAATGTAAAATGTATTAGAAGCAGCCAAAGTTGTATCCAGGATTCGCTCACTGTCTTTCAGATATATTTTACAATTTAAGCATTCATATAATACAAGCATAAGTATTTTTTAAGGATATTATGGATTATTTTGTTAAAGATTACTGAGATGTAAAACTTGCGTCTTTATCATTTTAATTTTATAATAGGACGGAAAAAGTCACAAACTATTTCAGTTTTGGTTTCCAACGCACAGAAAACCTCAGATATTACAAAAACTCTCTGCAGAACATGTTATATTTTCGATTCCAGTGCATTAAACTGTTCTACGGATAGAATGCATTTATTGAACCAAATTGTATTGAGATTTCTTAAAAAAGGAGAGTGAGCGTGAGACTTTTTTAAAAGTCAGAAAATAAACATTGATTTCATTTTTCGAAAGAACACAGTAAACGCCCTTCACTTAATATTCTTAACATTATTTAAAACTGCTTTATTCAGAACATTGTGAGAACAGCTAAGACTTCACAAAGAATGCAAACAGTTTTAAAGAAATATTATTTTACGAAGTTGACAGCTTCAAATTCTTTGTTGGATTTTTATGAGCCCTTTCAACAATATAGGCCATCCTTTTCAATTATAAGCTGCAGAAGAAAGCTATGTTGCAAAATTGCGACAGCAAGTTACTTTCTTTTTGCCTGGAATCACTATATAGCCACTATCTTCTTTTATGTATTTTGATTCATTGATCTTCACAGATGTCTGTGCATGCAATGGTCTTCCTTTGGTTGACACATATCTCTTTCATGTTACATTTCCATGGATATTAAAAATAAAACTGTACTAAAACTATTTCTTTCGACTTATGCTATTTTCCTGGAATAATAATACTTGCAAACTAGAAATTAATGCTACTTGGATGCGTCTATTCATTCAAACCGATAGAATAAAATCGATTGCATAAAGGTTTGAATTTATATAAATTCTTATAGCTTTTGTTTGATTACCTTTGTTGCTTGTATGAGAATATCTTGGTATTTTTGGTGCGAATCGCATAACATAGAATATAGTATAAGTGTGTCAATCGATTTAAAATGATCCGCACAATGCGGGATGGACAATAGATCGAAGTGATTATGTTTTAATTAAGATTCTTTGTCTTCGTAGCATTTTTGTAGTTGCGTTATTCTTATCACACTAGAAAATCACCCGTCATGGTTTGACGTGTTTAAATAGATATATATGCGAGAGAAGTGTTTAACATTGATTGAAAACAAATAAAACAAACATATGTTTTATGACAGGAATATTTTTTTATTTACATATTATTTAAATATTTCTTTATTCAAAAACCCCTTGGAGAAGAACATTCCGTGTGAAGTATTTTTCGTTGTTTAATAATTTTCCTTGTACTTCAGATGTCTTTGTGTAAATTTTAACGTGATTGGGAATCCTAGACCTTGAAAGTGAAACATGGAGCTGTCCATGTGAAAAGACAGACTCATCTAGGTAAATCCCAACATGATCGAAAGTTTGCCCCTGCGATTTGTTGATAGTCATCGTGTAAGTGGAATTAACGGGAACTGGCGGCGGTTGAGAACGAATGGTAGATTCACGTCACTGGTGGCTAATTTAATTCTTGGAAAGAAAACAACATCGCCACAATTGCATTCAGATACAATTTGGCGTCCAAACTATATTACGCGCATGATATACCACTGACGTAATTTACTACTTTCTATTAAAAAACAGAAATTAATTTGAAATATAGAATTAATATAATTTAAAATTTATCGAGTACTATTGATCATAGCGAGATAAATTTTATATCAATCGATAGAAAATTTTATTTCGCTATTTTAGAGCTATTAAATTTGAAATTAGAACGACAATTACTCTTTTAAATTTAAAATTACTGAAATTTTTTTTCTCTGACATTGAAATAATGCTGTTTAACGTCTTGTAGTGCTATGGCGCGAGTTTTATTGTTGGTGACGTCAGAGCGTGACCGGAGGATCTGGGCTATTATACTAGTAATGCTATTAAATGAGAAAAGTAGTTAAGAAACATTCATATTGAAGTAAATTCAACCTGGATGTAGGATTTTTCTTCTGTTCTAGCATCTGGTTCTACTGTCAAGACCGCATAAACCAAGCAGAGAAGGGACATTCACTTGAAAAACTTAAAAGTTTCCTAAGAAGCATACTTCTGACCTTTTAATTTTTGAGAAAAGTGCTGCATCAAATATGTCGTCTCATTCAGTGTACTTAAAGTTATTGGAATCACGAGAGAATACAATGAGACGGTAATTTAGCCTATCCTATTACCAGATCTGACACCTGCCAATTTTTTTAAAAGGAAAGTCATGTTTGCAAAAAGGGACTTAGTTGATTGCCTGAATGCTGCCTTCGCTTTCGTGGTCTTACATTTTTGGGTCATTTACAATTAGTCATTGTACGGCGAGTAAATACAGGCTTGGAAAAGCAGAACAATCGTTCGTGTTTTGTTACATCAAGGGCCATTGTTCCTATTTTTAATAAATTCTTATTTTCTTGCACCGAATGGGCTTTATGCTGTTCCTTATTTTTTTTATTGAAAATGGTACTCGATGATTCTTTAGTCAATCAACAATGCGTTGATGATATGATCTTTAGTTAATTTTTATGTATTACTTCAACCAAGGATTCAGTATTTGCATAGCTTCTACAGTATTGCAGAGAGGAATGTGGGGCTGGCAAACTCAACACAAAGATCAGTCGGGATCTAATAAGAATTCATGGGCCTTTAATTATTACTGTTCAAAGCTAATATTACATTTTATCATATTTTATGTTCACGATAATAAATAATTTATTGTTGAAAAAAATTAATTCCTATATCAAAATGCTCTCTAATCGTGAATTTTTAAGTATTCGTTAAAATACTCCAGGCCCAATCAGTAATTCAAATTTTATGCTAAACCTCTGATTAATTTCCGAATTGGAATCATGTTTAAATTATTCTGAAAGACGGATCTGAGGAGTGAATTTGAAGGAAATATTGGACAGAATTTATTTTAAATGAAACCCTAACTGTGATATATTTTTAATAACAATGCATAGAAAATGCTGGTAAAACATTTACTCTCGTTGATAAGCACGTTGATATTTATTCATTTATTTTCTGTTTTAAAATTCCTAAACTCATTTGAGAAATTCAATCAATCTAAATAATAAATGAAACTTTATTATCGGTCTTCATAGTTTTTGAATCTATTAAACACGAAAAGTAAATTAAAACCTTCATAATAAAATAAAGATTGCTTCTATCTACAAACATGTTCATATCAAATTTTCAGCTGTAAAGAATTTGAAGTTTGAAGCGAATCTTTAACTAGCACAAGAACTGCATTTCAAGGCAGTTATAGACCTAAAATTCCATCTTTTCAATGGAGTCATAAATTATGAATAATAAGACGTAACAAATTATAAGTTAATAATATGCAATAAGTTTATATTCTGTACATAGAAGAAAGAATTTTTCATGAAGGAGAAATATATTTCGTTTATTATTGAAATAATTTTGAATAATATTGAATTTTTTTCTTTAAAACCCTCTCATACCGAGCGTAAAAAAAAATTTCATAAAAATTTCCTCTTAACAGCCAAGTCGGACTGAAGCGGTTAGCTTCTTTTGAGGGGAGGTTATGCGATAGCTTTGGAGATAATCGCGGTAGGGGGTTGAATTATCCTTGCCAACCACATCCCATTTCCGTGCGCCTTACGGTAAGGTTATAGCAGGGGTTGGTTGTGGGGTAAATTAAAACCCAGGTTGGACGAGTCCAATTTTCGCTTCTTGCCAAAATCTCCGGGTTTTACAGGGGCTAGAAGAAAAAAGCCGCCTTGGGATTATAGAGTTAATGAAGCATGAATTTCATATAAACGTATTTTTATTATGCTAACTATCCACTATCGTTCAAAATGCAGCATTATAAAAACAGTTCATTTTAAATCTATATTAAGTGGTGAGGCGATTAAAGTATTGCATTGAAGTATCATCATGTATTTTTCCGTTTCTCATATTGAGTTCAAAAGCAGGTATTCATGTTCGTATGCATAATTTCTTAAACTAATATGGATAAAATATTCTTAAGATTTCGGAGACTTTATTAAACGCAATAAAGATTCAATTATTCACATTGAAAGCAAATTTTTAAGACTTTAAAGCTAGTACATCAAAATAGCTAATCGCTCAGAGGGTTAACAAACATAAATACTTGTAGAATCTGCAATAGATTTAAAAGTTAACCTATTTTTAGTAACAATATTACTTTCAAATTATTGTTTTCAGTGAAAATTGATTTGTGTTCAAAAATTAAAATTTTAAAAATTTGTCATTTATTGAAATTGTAAAGAAATTAAATACAACATATGTTAAAAACTTTTCTATTACTTTTAAGTTTAACTTTTTTGCTGCTCCTAACTATAGATATTCACCTTCACAAAATTGTCTATTTTAATGATGAGCTTCATTTTAAATTGTTGAAAATATGCTAAAAGAATTTTTTAAAAAATATAATTAGCAAAAACATTTTTCGCCTTATAAGGAAATTCCCTTTATTGTTTTATATTCCATTTATTATTTTTATAAATATTCTTTCGTGTGGTTTTCTTTTACTGTTTAAATCTAAAAAGTAAATAATGTTTTTCCTTTTTGCAAATTGAGTAGGCTTCATTGTTTTAATTTTTTAATTAAAGTTTACAAGGTTTTTTTAGTTGCAAAAATTAAATTGACTGCAGAAGAAAGCACCAATGTAATTATTGTTTTATGTTCATTTCTCAACATTAATTTTCTGCCTTGCCACATAATTTATATAAAATTATATTCAAACTGTGTTAGCCTGAAATTCTGCTTTCTTACTGTATTTCAATAAGTTTTTATTCATTCTGAATTCAATTAATTTCGCTCTGTTTTCTTATTGAATCCGTGTTAAATCAATCATTTTCATTTTTTCTACATCTGTTCTGAACTAATACATCTTAAACATTTAGTAAATTAAAAATACACCCGCTACTCCACTAATGTTCCACATTCTCGCCATGTTTCTTATTTTTTCTCCAAATCGCGTTTTATTTCAATCCGTACTTTATTAGATTTGTTTTAAATGTCATCATTTCCGCTATTATATTAAAACTCTATTAAATTTTAGGTGTTATCGCAGACACACAAAGGAGTCAATTCATGTGATAGACATCAAATGTTCCACAGCATTTTAACTTTCAAATCCATTTCGCATCTTCAAAGCGAAAAAGAACGAAAGCTACAGCAGTTAGTAAGATAACGTACAGTTTGATATAAAATGACATTTGAAATCATATTTCATTGCTTCTGAGCTGTCACGTGCCTTGACTTCCATAGGGAGGTATATAGTCACACTGAAAGAAAGGATAGAAGGCTTTTAAATTGATAATACCATAAGACCAAAGCTACGTATGAAAAATTTAAGTGAAACTAAATTCAACAAATATTCCCGACGAACAAGCGGGTTGCAAAAGGCTGCTAGTAAATGAATAAATAAGATTCCTTCTAGTCCCACATTTTTAAAGATTAAATGTTTTAATTCACCTATGCAGGGCGATTCAAGAAAAGGGGCCAAACTTTCAGGGAAGGCCAGGCATAGATCTTTACATTTAATTTTTTCTTTTTCCTTTGGTTTTGTTTATCACTGAAAGCATCACTTGTACTATATTCTAGAGAAATTTTGCTTCATTTGGAGCCATAAAACAGGTTATAGGGACTCCTGAATTGGAGAGTTAGTCTTTTTTTGTGTTGGCTTGGACGCAAAGTCTTTTTTATTATTAATATTAATTCACCTATGCAGGGCGATTCAAAAAACGTAGTCAAACATCAGGGTAGGTCAGGCCTACAACTTTACATTTAATTTTTTCTCTTTCCTTTGGTTTTTTTTATCGCAGAAAGCATCACTTGTACTATATTCTAGAGACATTTTGCTTCATTTTTTGCCATAAAGCAGGTCCTAGGGACTCCTGAATTGGAGAGTTAGTCTTTTTCTTGTGTTGGCTTGGACGCAAAATCTTTTTTTTTATTAACATTTTTGATACACGAGTGTTTTATGACACTGAAAATGGTAATATACTCTTAATTTTATTGAAAAGGAATGCACATTAAAAATGTATTAAAAATACTAATGTTAGTGTTCCAAAATGTAAAATAAAGAATATTGAAAAGAATACATTTGTGAATAGCTTTATGGATGCATTTCTAGCCATAAAACAGATTTTAGGGACTCCTGAATTGGAGAGTTAGTCTTTTTCTTGTGTTGGCTTGGACGCAAAATCTTTTTTTATTAACATTATTGATACACGAGTGTTTTATTACACTGAAAATGGTAATATACTCTTAATTTTATTGAAAAGGAATACACATTAAAAATGTATTAAAAATACTAATGTTAGTGTTCCAAAATGTAAAATAAAGAATATTGAAAAGAATACATTTGTGAATAGCTTTATGGATGCGTAAGAAAATATGGAAGTTAAATCAGTTGCTCCAACATAAAATGGAAGTTAAATCAGTTGTTTCATCATAAAATAAAAAGTAACTCAGTTGCATTGTTTAAGCGTTAGAATTTGAAAAATTACATTCAAAATGCCGATTCGACATTAGAAGAAATCGGAAATAATTCAACCGTATTATAATTACGATGCATTAACCTCTTTTTATGCGAGGGGGACTGAGCGATAACTCTTCAGTTGAAAATAACAGACATTAAATCATTCACCAAGATAATGCAGATTAAGCAGCCTTTAAGCATTTGCTCAAACTATATTTTAGTAATATATTTTAGCGAGTAAGCAAATCTTTATTTTGTTTTATTTTATTAAATAGTTTGGTAGAATATTAGATCCCGAATTTATGTTTCAAACAAATAAATTGAACATTTTTCTTTTCTTTATAGGACTTTTGTTTACTCTCTGTCGAGCAAAGGATACTTTTTTGTCTTTCGTTATATTATCCGGTTTTCCAAAACTTCTGTACGAGTTCGTTATTTATTTTTCGTTCCGTTTCATTTGAATGGCAATGTATTAGATTTCCTTACATCAGGAAAAACTGATTTTGTAATTCAACTTCGCGATTTTGATGAATCTCTATGTTTTAGATTTCCCTGAGTCAAAGAAGACTATTTTTGTAATTATGCCTATTTGTCTCTCTGGGAAGACGATAATTCAAATACACAATGAGGAAGAGAAATGAAATTTGGTTTGTAGTCTTTAAACCAAATTTGTAAAGAAGTGACACGTTTTAGAAGAAATCCGTCAACGGAAAGCATATCTATCTGTCTGTCAGGATGTATGTGAACACAATAACTATAAAACGCAAAAAGCAAAATGGGTACAATTTAATCTAGAATTATAGATGTGTGGACAAGATTTATACTCCGTCAAAGGCTAATCCAGTGGGAAAGCAGATGAGCTACCATTAAGCAACCCATCCAGCAAAAAGGAACCAAAGGAAACCGTAGACAGCCAAAAGGACAGAAAACGAGGACCAACAGCCGCCTCCTTCACATCAAGACCCTCGCACTGTCTGACAGAAAAATCTCAAAAACATTAAAAGTGAAAATCTACTTCGACCCATCCAACGGCCAAAAGTTCATCAACTCAATCGGCGTTATATCATTTATTAAGAGACACGACATACCATCAATACATCAAACAGACTTACCTATATTTTACGACGATAAAGATAATTTAGACAAATCAAACCAAAACAATATCCTATGAAAAGCAAAATAAAATTACAAGAAGGAAAATTATAAAAATTAAATAAAGAACAAGTAAATGTCAATGGGAATGTTGGTTGGGCATCTTCTAGTTCATGAAATTCTGAATCCGATCCTTTATCGGGTTGAACATCTATTTCTCTCCTCCTACCATATGGCACCTCCCAGCCAACAACACCAGCCAATATGGTTCCGAAGAGTAGCCAACAATTCAACGTCAAGAAGGAAGGAAGATACATAATTTGCTCCACTTTCTCCAAAGAGAAACCAGTCTTTTCCGTCCAGATCCCAATTAATTGTTTGAAGTTTTTTCATTAGTCTTCTCAGTTGAGTCCATTGCTTTCGTCCCATTCCGACATTCTTGGCCAAATTTTATTAATTAACAACTTCAGCAACCAAACATCCTCTTCCTCCAGCGATGAGGGAAATTAAATCCAACCAAACTTCAACTTTCCTTCATGCGTCTTCTTCACTCCATCCTTTCCTTTGGAGATGGAAGGCCCTGTTTCACCAGTTCAACATTCAACTTCGCCTCCTCTTCAGCCCATCATCCCCTAATGAACTCAGAACAGCTTTATCGTTCTTTCAGGACTTTCTTCCAAGATCCTCCGTGTTTCTCCTTCAAATAGAGTTCCATCAGCTAACTCCTCTTCAAAATCAAACTTTTTAAAATACTGTGCGGCCCATCTCTCTGTTCTTGTGTACATTTTTATGTTATTTTTATTACTGTATTAATTTGTTTTTCATCCTTTTCCTTTCATTTTCTGTTTTTTAATGTATTTTTTATTCTTCGTATAGTTTTTCCATTCCATTTTGTTTTTATTATTTTCCAGTTATTTCATGTATAACTGTGTAATTTTGTATTTTTCAAGGTTTTATTTTTCCGTGTTTCCAAAATATTTTTTTAATGTATAGCACAATAGTAATCCTTTCTTATGCTCCTATAAATGTTTGTAGACTTGTTGCGTTTTTAATAGGGCAGCGGCATAGAGAATTGTTAAGTTTTAAGAGAGGTCACCCCCTCGGGTGTTGTGATTTCTCTTCCACTTCATGACCACGTCACTGCTTAAATAACCATATGGTTATAGTTGCAGGGGCAGGGAGTGGTGTTATGTGTTATTACGAATGGCGTATATGTCAATATTGTAAATGAAAAAACGCAACGAATTGGATCAGGGGTTTCCAATCTGTGGCACGCGTACCCCTCCCTTGGGGCAACGCGAAGGACCAGTTGCGGGGTACGCGAGTTCAAAGTTGGCAATGGCGGACACAAGCAAACATACAAAATTTAGTTTCTGCAAATTTGTGTGGAGAATAAATGTTAAAGTCTTGCATGTCCTAAAGCCGAACTAAGAAAAAAGAAAGAAATAGGAAACCTAGTAATTGATTGGTATTTGACTTTCACAGCTCCAGACATGATACTATATCTGTCTTCATATGAACCCAATTTTATAAAATTCAGCTCCATGAGACAAACTCGTGGATCGCATTGAAATTTTCTTCCACTCGAATAATTGATTATCAGGATGAATAATATTTATCTATCCTTATAAGTTAATCCGAAATTAATATAATACTAGTTTCATTTGTTTTGGAGTTGAAATAATGCTGCTGTAAAAATGGAATAAGAAATAAAATCAAAAATAAGTCTTGCAAATGTTATAAATTCGAGTTATTTAACGCTTAAGGTGACCTAAGCCATTTAAGTTATTAATAAAACATTTTTTGCAATGTAAGATGGTTGAGGGGGTACATATGTCAGTAAAGGCTACGCGAAAATAAAAATACTAATCAAGGGGTATGCGAGAGAAAAAAAGTTTGGGAACCCCTGAATTAGATGAATTTACATTAGATTAGATTAGACATTTGGATTCCAAATGTTATTCATGTAATTCATTACGTTTTGTGACTAAATGTGTAAATATATATGAAATTTTGGACCAAATTGGTCGAAAGGAAAATGTCCGCTATATTTTCTTCATTACACTACGAAACACAAAACGCTCCGTATTGTGTCAGCACCTGTTGTGCCATTCCGACGCATGATTCACTTGTGGGCTTTGGCACTTCATTTGTTATTCGTCGCTATGATAGAGACACTTATGAGGAGAAATGAACAGAACGCGCATATACCCAAAAGTCGAAATTTTATTATTTTAACGTCCCGTTTTGAAGCAACACGAAGGCTATTTCAGACGGACCTCGTAATTTTGGACCGCGGTCGGAAGACGATGACGACACATGAGCCGGCAACCCCGTCCAAGCTTCCTCACCACATGAGGGGGAGAAACTTTGACTCCCTACGTAATATTTAACGAGCAACAGACCCTATACACGACGGATATTCAGTGGAATCGGGTTTCGAGCCTGTAGACACCCGGATCCAAGGCTGACACTTTAACACTTGACCACTGTGGCCTCCCGAAACTCGAAAGCAAAACTAGCTAGTTTAACATTGAATATTTCCCTTTTCCGAAAAATTTGGCATGAAAGTCAATTAATATACTGTTCAGCAACGGATTCTGAGACTGCCACTTTTGGACGATTTTACACTGGAAAGGGGTGTCAGTCAATGAGTCATATGAGCGCATTTTCGGAGTTCTTTGTTAGATCACGCTCAGTAAAATGTAAACATCACCCTTCCATTCTTCACTTTCCCCCTATTTATATGAAAATAACTCTGTCCAGCGCATGCGCAAAAGCGCGGAAGGTTTTCGAATCCGTTTCTAAACAATATTTTTATTTTATTGTATGAATTCAAATCAAATATATGTTGCTTCCATCTTTTTCATGTTATCTCTCTAATTTCCCTGAAATAAAAATAATAAATCAGGCATATATATGGCTTTTGAGATTTCATTTCTAAATTAAGTGCCATTAAATTATTTTTCATGGAGAAAAGGGTATATATATTTCGTTTATCAAATATTTTTAAAAATCTATTATTCAGAATCACCTCCAAAATATGCAAAATTAGTTTATCAATATCATCTGAAGTTTAAAAAACAGAGACAGAATGTTCTTACGATAGTGTCTATAAATCATTCGAAACTTTTCAAATTATTCTTAGATAATTGAGTTCCAATAACTAGACAATTTCAGCGATGCGAAAAAAACGCGATATAATGCTCGCCAAGAACATTCATAGATGACAGATGATAGAAACATAATTTTGAAACTGGATTCTTTCATACAATTTTTTTTCTAGAAATCCTAAGAAACCATTACTCATGCAAGCAAAAAGCGAATGAAATATATTCCGAGCAATTTTCCACCCTATGAAGAACTTTCAGATATTTTGTTCAGTGTTAACATAGCAAGAAATATGGATCATAAATTCCATTAAAAAGTTTAACTTGGAAAAGTAAGTTTTTAAATTGGCGAAGATGACTTTTTCTATATATATCTCAGTTAAGTTTTATTCCTAGCAATAGAGAAGACTATGCTAGACTAAAATAAATTTCGAATTTTTATATTTTGGTAAAATGTAATTTTATGTCTTGATTTATAATCGGTGAATTAAGTTCAATAATTCAGATTTATATATCAAGGATTTGCGTTAATTATACATTTGTGTTTAAATCTGCTTGTTTTATGTTTCTAAAGATGGAATACTGGAGATTTCTTTATGTTTGTAAAGTTGGTTTTTGTTTCATGTTTATAAAGATGAAATCATTTCCTGCAGCAATAGAAATTAAAACTTTTGTACTTTTGTGTATTTTTGATAGGAACGCACTATTTAAATAAGTTCAGAACTTAATTGTCAGTCAATCGATTAATTTAATTAAATTTTCATTGTGCACTGGTGGTGCCTCCTGGTGGTGGATTTGAGAAAAATTCGCTTTCGTATTTCTAGAAAAACTTTAGCAATGAATTATAAATTATAGATTAAAATGTAGAAAATTTAAAAAATAAAATTGAACTTTTTAATATACTAACAAAAGTGCTTTTAAAAGCTTTTCAGCAAATTTACATCTCAGGGGCCGACTCTGGGGAGCAGCCGCCGGCTTAGACGTCATCCTCGTCACCTGACTCAAAATTATGAGGTCAGCCCCAATATCGTCGTCATGGTGCTTCGAAATGGAATGTTAGGGTAATTACACTAACCTAAACTAGTTAAAACGATGTTCATTTGATGTAAACTGATTAACACGCTTTAGTTTCACTATTCTTTTATAAAGAGAGATATTCTCACAAAATAAAATCTATATTTCTTTCCATGACTATGTAGTAACACTAATGATGCGTTTTTAAAGTATTACTATTTTAACGTTTTAATGCAAATCGTTAACCGGACTAATCATGGTCCTGTTTTAATTCGAACTTTCGTCATTTCGTCCGCTTGTCTGTAAATTGCAGTCACTACCAAATGATTTTTTCGATTTTCTTCGAATGTAAAATGATTCATTGAAGTCAATAAAAACTACGTAATGTAGGATTTTTTTTCATTCCGTTCTAGGCTGGTGGTAGATTTAATGGTTCCTATTCAGGTAATGTGCAGCTTTTTACATCGATTCTAGCGAAACGAAATTTCATTCGTAACGCATCCAATAATACCATTAATTCCAAATAATATATAATTGTAATTTTGTTAAAACTGATAGAAACATTCATTTAAATGTACTTTGTGAATATTGATAAAAAGAAACTTATGAAGATAATTCGAATTCTCAAAGAATGGCTAAATCTGTAACCCTCTCATATCGATCGAGGCGGTATCGGGCGGTGTAAAAATTTCCCTTAATAGTGACGAAGGCCGGTCTGAGGCGGTTGGCTTCCTTTGATGGAAGGTGATGTTCAGAGATCGCTTAGGAGATAAGCGCTGTAGGGTGTCCAATTATCATTGACAACTACAGCACATTTCCGTGCGCCTTAAGGGAAGGTTATAGCAGTAGGTGGGATAAATGACCACCCAGGTTGGGAGAGTCCAATTCATGTCTCTTCCTTCCAAAAAGTCCCAGGTTTAAAGGAGCTGGAAGAAAAAAGTCGCCTCGGGATTAAAGAGTTAAAGACTGGGATAAAGAGCAGATCTTCGATTTTTTTTGGAAGCGAGTTATACTACAGAACTACTATTACTAAGAGATACTTTTACTTTTACTTGAAAATAAATAATTTTTGAATAATAATCGAAATGTTGTTTTCAAGCTTTAAATCTATTATTCCATAAGCCTTTCCAGTGAAAAATGAAAAAAAAATCATAAATATATTTCAAAATATGATATTTCCTAAAAGATGCAATCGATAAAAATTGATGAAACTCTATCACATATTGAAAAGTTACGTTTTGAAGGCATTTCTATTTTCAACTTTCAGACAGATCAGCAAAATAATTCTGGAACAAATTGTAGCAACCGATTGTTTTTCAAGCAGATGGGATCGTTATTTTAATCTTAAGTTTTTGAAAAAAATAATTGGATCATGATTTCTTTCATTCATCAAAAGCATCAGAACTTCAAAATTGTGATGCTTTTGATGTTCTTATTTGTCAACATGACATAATTCTTTTTG
>BGPR01037118.1:0-15252 GCA_013235015.1 Araneus ventricosus
CTTTAACCGCCAGTGATTATCTAAATCGTATGGTTAAAAATTAAACCCCCAAAAAAGCCATAGAAAGCGCCAAAAAGAGCGATAACGAACAATTATGGCAGCATATTCACAAAATTATGTTCTTAATTTAAGCAAGCATTTAGAGCTACAGCAATAGGAACATGAAATTTAATATTTCCAAAGTATTCTTAATCCGTAACATTGAAAAAAATTCTTACTTTAAACATTAATTAGCATCTTCAAACAGAGTCTTGAAATTTTTAAGATTCTCATTGGGTTTCATTACCACCGAAAGTCCTACTTTAATGCAAATAAACAAATGAGAAAACTAGTCCATATGTTTGTGCCAAACGATTCTTTTTTATTTGACTAATTCCGTTTAAAATAAAATATATTATATTTGAAATATCTTGATACAAACTAAAAGCAACTTACAATGGATAATTTTTAAATGTTTCTTTTCTATTTACAAATATCACATGATAATTTGTTTTTTTATAGGTGTCCTTTACATTTCACAGGAGAAAGATGTGAAAAAAGCGCTCAGCATATACAGCATAGCAGAAATTCATCAAATGAACCGCATCCTGTTTGGTTTGTGTGTGGTGTGCTGATAGTAATTTGCATTTGTCTATTCTCAACTTTAGCGTTCTTCTACCAAAGATATTGGTAATGAAGATTCAATTTAAGCAGAGATTCTCATTTCGCGTCATTTTTTTCATGTGCATTACTAATTGCCAAATATACAACAAAATAATTTTATTTTTTGTGGAGATAAGTTTTCACCAATCTTATATCTTTATAAAACATTTAGGAACAAACACTTGCAAAATATTTGTTTTCTCTTTTTATATATGAATTCTCTCACAATTGCATTGTTTTGTTATATATATCGAATGCATAATTGTATGTTGTTTCTTTAATTGCTGAAATTCTCAGCATAGTTCTAATTAAGAATATTAAAATTTGTATAGTTTGTCGGCGCAATGAGTTTTCTAATAATAATGGATACTCATTTTATTTTGGCTTTGCAGCCGTCTTTTTGGTGTTTTGAATGTTCCCTGTAACAAAAGTATTTCTTTAGTGAGATTTGTTCATTAGTTTTTAAACACTTTTATTTAACTTGACTTGTTTTATGTGTGTAAAGATGCAATTTTGCAATCGATTTTTCACCCACTTCTTGATATTTTGAAATTTTGCACACTTGTGTGTTCCCGAAGATAATATACTATTTTGATATTTTCAGAACTTGATCATCAGATAATCGGTTAATGAAATTAAATTTTGATTTAATACTATTGGTGCCAATGATAATGAATTTGAGAAATAAATGAGAGAGATTTAAAGATTCGATAATATTTTTGATAATGAATATAATATATTATGCGCGAATGTCATGCATGTATAAGGTATTTTTCACATGTTTATGAATTAATTGATTCTATATAATCTTGTGTCATTCTGGAATGAAGCATTCCATTATAACCATCATAACATATGAGGCGTTTTTTATCAAAAGTGAACATATCCGCTTTTTTCTGAAATACGTTACATTACAGTTTTCTGATCTTTGAACCCAACTATACAAGGGCGCAGCCTCATTTTGTCTCAAAACTTTATTTTTCCCATTTGTAAATCTATCTAAAGTTCTTAATTTTTTTTTTTTGCAAAATCAAAATATTTCTACATCTAAAACTCAAATTTTCAAAATTGATATGTTCACTTTTGCTAAGCAAATCCTCGCATGTAATACAAGGTCATAGAAAAAACTTGAACATATTTCAAAATATCATAACTCCAACAATAATTGAGGAAGGCAATAATTTTCTTTGAAGAGTATTCGGTAAATCTCCGTGTTTCTTTAGAAGTATGATAAATATACACTGGCATACAAAAGTTAAGGAACATTTCGTAAAATGCCAGAAATTTGCAATTAATGCGAAAACTATGTTTCGAAATCAGTTCTGGAGAATCGTGTGACATTCAATAGAGTATCATATACATATTACAGTGAAGATTCGGTCACGAGGGCAATTAGGGGGGACCACAAGAAAGGGATGAAGGCGAAAATGGAGTTTCACCCATCCTGTTTCACAGAAAGCTGATAACGAGATGTAAATTTTATTAATGGTTATGGTTCAATGTGCATAATATTTGCATGCATTTTCGTAAGCATAGCACAAATATTCGGGAAGATATAAATGTTTCTTTAAAAAATCCCAAATTTTTCCGCACGTGTTTTGCTTATAACATGCAGAGTTTTCATTCAAATTATTCGAAATTTACAGAACACTTGACAAGATGTTAAAGAAGTATTGTATTAAACTTTGAAGTAAATACGTTGAATATTACAGGAAATATGAGTGTTTGTGCTAAATAATTTTTTTACTGCGCATGTGCGAGACGCAGTGGAAGTTTTCTTTCATAACTTCAAAGCCAGATATATATAGCAACTTTAAAAAAATTCCAGTTGAATGCTATTAAAATTCAGAAAGCTGTCGGCATTTCAGTGAGATGAATTTCAAGTTCTCTTTAAGAGAAGCTAAATGATGAGGGTTCTTGCACAAACCGATATTTTTTAAAACTTTAATCTTTGAATGGTATTCGCGAAAATGCAATTTAAATAATGTATTTAATTTATAAGTGTTCATGGTATTCAGGATGTTCAATTTTACTAAAATTCAATGTTACTGTTCGAAGATTAAAGTTTTAAAAATATCAGTTTGTGCAAGAACCCTCATCATTTAGCTCCTCTTAAAGAGAAATTGAAATTCACCTCACTGAAATGCCTACAGCTTTCTGAATTTTAATAGGATTCAACAGGAATTTTTTTAAGTTGCTCTATATATCTGGCTTTGAAGTTATGAAGGAAAAATTCCACTGCGTCTCGCATATGCGCAGTAAAAAAATTATTTAGTACAAACACTCATATTTCCTGTAATATTCAACGTATTTATTTCAAAGTTTAATACAATACTTCTGTAACATATTGTCAAGTGTTCTGCAAATTTCGAATAATTTGAATGAAAACTCTGCATGTTATAAGCAAAACACATGTGGAAAATTTTAGAATTTTTTAAAGAAACATTTATATCTTCCCGAATATTTGTGCTATGCTTACAAAAATGTGTAATTGTTCCATGTAAATATTATGCAGTTTAAACCATAACCATAGATAAAAGTTACGTCTCGTTATCAACTTTCTGTGAAACAGGATGGGTGAAACTCCATTTTCGCCTTCATCCCTTTCTTGTGGCCCCCCTAATTGCCCTCGTGACCGAATCTGCACTGTAATATGTATATGATACTCTATTGAATGTCACACGATTCTCTAGAACTGATTTCGAAACATAGTTTTCGTATTAATGGCAAATTTCTCGCATATTACGAAATGTTCCTTAACTTTTGTATGCCAGTGTATAAGTAATGTTTAGATATATATCTATGGGGATAGTTCAAAAAGTAATCTAACATATTACTTCTCCTCATAGTCACAATGGTTGTCGAAGTGTTTGTCCCATCGTTACATAAACATATCGAAAATGGCATAGAAGAAATCAGCGTCAATGTCGTGGAGCCAAGTCAAGACAGCTTACTGAACTTCAGCATCGTTTCTGAAATGCTGACTTCTCAGGTGCTTCTCTACGATCCGAAGGGATGAAAATCACTTGGTGCGAGGTCCATACTTAAGGGAAGGTGTTCCAATAACTCCCATCGGAAACGCTGTACCAAATTATGCGTAGCAGAGGCTGTATGAGGTCTCCCATTTTTGTGCATCAGTAGGACACCTGTTGAAAAGATTCTTGGTCATTTAGACGCAAAACCGACACTTCTTCCTTCAATCGCCAACCATGTTTCCGTTTGTTCCTCCATCTTCTAAATGAGAATGCAGCTCGCTACCACACAACTAGCGAGCAACTCCATCTACCCACGGCGTTCGGATGCTATCATAGTCTCAGCTGTTTGGACAGTGAATTTCAATCGTACTGAGAGTTTGTATACCCGTCAGAGCTCTTGTTGCCTTACTTTTTAAAATATCCTCGTATGTATAATATAAACAGGGTGAATTTTATTCAGCCTGCAACTTTGAGCTGAAATTACTTCTCAGAGCCTTACTGGCTGTCTCTGCAAATCCATGCAATGAAAGAGGGTATAAGAGAAAACTGGTTAACGTCGCTTCGGAACTTTTTTTAATATATCTGGCCATCATATTCAGTCGAAGGTCATATTCTTATTGTTAAAAGTTTGTAAAAGTTGTTTTTTATTTCACGGGGAAGTAGTCTTAAACATTAAATTACTGATAAAAGCCTTCGAGAGTCAAGGTGAAAGATCTGATAAGAAAATTCGAAAGTTTATGTTTTGTTCAAGATGGTTTCAAGGGAATTATTTTTTATTCGATAAGGCTGCACTATTGTATCACTTCTGAAACATTATCCATCAAACTCCTTTTTCATGTTCTTTTGAATAACAGTTTTTCTATCTTCAAATGCTAAGCAATGATTTCAGTTCAAAGTTGTCGCTTAATTAAAACTCGTCTTGTAGATACTATTTGCTGAAAAGGGTCCAACCTTCTTCGATGACCCTGTACATTCCTGTGGTATTTCCATTCAGTTGTGCTGCTTCTATAGCATTCTGGGTTAAAAAATACATTCATACACATCGGATGGGTTTTTTTTCAGGAGAAAATCAGCCAAAATGTACTTCGGTTCAAGGGCCCAGTATTTAAACACCGGTTCACTTCAAGGATCTTGTGAAACAGTAGAAAATGTTGGAAAGTATGGTAAGTGTAACATCTGATTATTATAACTTATGAATATGTGTTTTAATTTTATCAAGATATTTCTTACTAGATATTTCAAATTTTATCAGGGATGATTAAAAATTCAATTGAAAAATCCTGAAGGCTATTGTGGAATAAAATTTCGTTTTTAATTTCATAAAATTATCTTTTAATAATGCATAGTTCGTGAAGTTGCGTTTTAATGCTTTTGTTCATGAAACCACATTATTTCATGTGGTTACTGTCTTAATGTCTCAATAATTAAAAAAAAATTATTTCTGAATTTGACTTGCTGTTTTTTTTCGGAGGTGAGAGGGTGAGTTTTAATCCCTGAAAAGTGCTGCGTTTATACATTGCTTTCCAAAAATTAGGGGGAAAGAATAAAAGGTTGTGATTGGTAAATTTCCAGTCATTGCAATTTAATGAATTTTGGCAAACACATTATCAAATAGTACTTCTCAAATTAGGCACAAAAGAAAAATAAAAGGTTTATTTTCTGTACTGAGAATAGACAAAATAAAAACAGAAAAGCAAAGTATCTGAGTTTAATGTGTGATCAGCTTCAATGAAGTATAATCACCTCTAACAGCTATACAAGCGCAACAGCTATGTTACAGACTCAAAATGATGACGTTTTGTAACTCAATTCGCAGCAAATCCCATTGTTGTGTCAAGACGGTTCGAAAATCCTGAAGAACTTCAAGTGGCGGGTTAGGTGCAGCAATAAATCTCCCTGGAGCACAGCAAATGATGCTTACGGAGAAAGTGCTGGCCAACCTACAATAGTCTCTTCACGAAGGTAATTCAATACGAAACACCCCGCCCAACCCTTGACCATACGGTGAATATGAAAGACCGGCCGCCGCAAAAGCAAATCAGGCACTGAATTCGACAGCAAAATAGCCCCATGCGACGACCCCCTTCCTTTTACGGAGGTACGACCCGTCTTCGGAGATGGGTTGTTCGAGCCACACTACCATCACTATATCCCACCGGGAAGTGAGACTCTGCTTACTTATACGGAAGGCTCTCATCTCCATATTTGAATTTCCCCCTTAAGTGCAGCACCTCAGATATGGAGATTAAAACCTCCACGAGCCATCCAATCGGCCATGCAATCTTCACGAAGGTAATTCTCCACCAACCGAACTCTATGTAGTCTAGCATCATCGCCTTTTAAGATGAAGGAGTAACTAACTCACTGTGCATGCGTAAGGATGAACCATTTGATCAATGTCGTCTTAACATATCTGAGCACTAAAGGTGCCTCTTGGAATGATATACAGGTCAGTTCGGTCATCCGAAGAGATACCGTCCCGCGCACATACCTGAATCACTATCTCTCTTTCATGGTAATGACTGGGATACCCAGGCACCCCTAGACCAACAATCTTCTTGAATAATTTTACAAACAAAATATAGACTCATCAGAAAAGAGCACTCTCCCCTATTGATTTGCACTCCAGTCGACATGTATGGGTGCCCAATTAAACATTTCATTTCTGTGATGGAGTGTGAAGAGTACAAACACTGTTAGACATTCTGAGTGCAACTCTTTGCGCACAGTTGGTCTGGATGCCAGTCTTCCAATGGCTTATACAACAGAAGATTTGATTAGGATGATGTTGCAGTTCTGTACCTCCTGCCAGTTAGCTTCAAATAGCGGTTATCTGTGGCACTTATAGCTCTATGTCTTCCTGGGCTATACCTTCTAGAAGTTGATTCTGTTTCCACAAATGCAGTTCCCAACCTATAAATTACAGAAGGGCTCTTATTCAACTATCTTGCTACATGAAATTGACTCTGTCCCACTTCTTTTTGTCCAATGGCACTCCATCATGATTCTTCAGACAAAAGATGTCGACTACTCTTTATCTGAAAATTGATTATCTCAAAATTTCTCTACACATCTACTTACAGAAACTGCAGTCTCTTTCAAAGCCTATTTTCGGCCGCGTGCCGAAGGAGAGCACAAACTCATCATTTCTCACTGGACACGTGGCCGATTGCTTATATTCTGATACAGCATTAATTTTTACGCATATTGCGTTATTTGTATGAAAATTATTTTTGGCTCAGAAAACGTCCTCTTTTTCTAATTTTTTCCTTAATTTTTGGAAACTAGCGTATTTTTCGTTGTAAACAATTGAAATTTCAGTAGGATCAGAAAGGCATTTTGATGTAGACAATGGCTTTTAACTTAACAATTCAAGTATCAAGTTATTACCTGAAGTAAGCATATTATCAGGTGATGGAGATGAGAAATTGGCAGAAAAAAGAGAATAGTTCGTTGAGTGAAGAGAATTTTTATATCTATCTAGCCTTTCGATAACTTGTACCTTAAATCTTTTTCTACCTGTAAACTAACCTTTTCGAGGAAAAAAGTTTACTTCTTGCTTGAGTTTCATGTATCTAAACGTTTAAATTTTCACGATCTCTACGTAATACGTTTGTTCTAAAATATGAGTGAAAGAGATAGTAAATCTGAATTATACAAACCCTGAAATTTTGAATTTGATATAGCAAAAATTATTTGGAATGTTGTCTGTGTGTATTCGGACTATAGTTACCCCTATGTTATACGCAGTAAGCCTTTGGTTAATACTAGGATATTTTCTGCACAAATTCTAAATGAAGTAGCATTCTAAATAATAATCTTATCTCATAAATAAATGGACGGATGAAAAAGGGTATTGAATAAAGAAATATATCACTTTTTTAATTGCAATATAAGATTAACTTTGAATCGCAAGGTTTTATTGATGACAGATATTTTTGCGTTAATAAAAATTTGCATTCATATATCATTAATGAAAGACAAAATTTTTCAGGAAATAATTTATTTTTGTGATGAGAAAGATTTTCTATTATCTCATACGTAACTTTTTCCAATAGAAATTCGCCTAATGACACATGCTTAATCCCCCCTCCTTTCTTTCAATAATGTGTTACGAAGTTCTATATGGTTTACACGAATTTTTGACGAAATAAACTTTTACTGAAATTTTGGTGCATTAAATATTTTGGAATATTCTTAAAAATATTACAATACTTGGAACGGAGTTTTCAAGTTTGGACTAAAGAAAGTGGAAAAAAATCCACTGCTTGCTTCTTTCCAAGTTTGTATTAGATTTTCAGTAGTGGAAATTGTATTAACATTTCGCAGCTCTTCCTTATTAATGCTTAGAGGGGATCCATAGCTTTTTTCCGTTTTGTTAGAGGTCCTTTGACGCGAAAGCTACTTTTGGCTATGCTGCCCCAAACTTAATGTTAAAAGGCACAAAAAAAATTAAAAATCCATGTCCGAGCAATACTGATTCGCCATACATTGTTGATTGAAATTTGATTCACCACAACATTTATATGACTGTACAAACAGGATTACTTGCAACGAATGAAACAGTTTAACTAAATATACTGATAAATAATAATACATCTTTTAGAAAACTTAAATGGTTAAATTGAGAAATTTTTGAAAGCTAATTTCTCATATTAAAAGAAGATATCTGGAAAAATATTTGGAGCCGGAAAACAAAGCATCGACGCTCAGTAGAAATATGAAAAACAGGCGGAGAACTATTACATATTGGATAAAGAGGGACAGATTTCCAAACCTCAACAGATGGATTAAGCGACAGTGTTCGCTCTCAAATCGCATTAAAAATGTATCAAACTTTCTTCTAGGTGATGTGGATTGAGTCAACACTAATGTTTGGTTTAATTTCATAAATTTAAATATTCCAATCCTTTGGCCATTGAAATTGATTTATATGCCTTTCAAAATCGGAGAGTGTGGAGAATCGGTCAAGGTGAAGGTATAAGGAAATAAACAATGTAGCTAGCTGCCTTGTCAGCCTTTCTGTTTCCTAAAATTACGACACGCCGAAGCGCCCAGCAAGAGAGAATATTCGCACCTCTATAAGTAAACTTATCATTTAAATCTGAAACGTTAAGAAGTAGTATTTTTTTTTCTTTTTCCAGTCAAAAATTTCTATCTGGATAATATTTTTTGGGATAAAAATATTTTTGGAATTAAACCCATCTATCGAAGTGCTTGTGAACACAATAACGGAAAAACGCAACGAGCTAGAATTATGAAACTTGGTATGCTGTGTTTATGCCAAAATTATAGAATAGGTCTAAAGCCCTCGTGGTTGTGAACGCAATAATTTAAAAATGTAACAAGTTAGATAGCTGAAATTTGGCATATAGTTTTATCACCAGAATTGAAATTTCCAACCACCGCACCAAATTTCAAAATTTGTACCAAATCCTTCAAAGGATTGACTGTCTTATTGGTCTATCTATTCTTAGTTTGTGAACGTTATAATGGAAAATACCATTTGTAAGTACAGTAAAGCACCGTTTATACGCCTTTCAAGGGACTGACGTAAATCGACGTACAAACGAAAAAACGTATAATCGAAATTTTAGTAAAATTTTTTTAATTATTACAAATTTAATGCTATTAATTCAAATTCATTTAAAAGTAATGATTTTAAAGATTTTTAAGATAATACTAATATAATACTACTTAGTAAGGAAATCATTAATTAAATTTTAAAATTAAACATTTATCATAAAAGTGAAAAAAGTAATACCTTTATTGAATATCTTGAGAACTATTTATACATATCTTATACTATTTATGAGCATACAGATAGGCGTTTAATTAAGAAAATCTTTAACCGTTGTCTGATATGCTGATTGTCTGTGAGTATTAAGTACATCATTATGAATCGAATTAAGTTCATTGGATATTTTTGACGTAAACTTACGTCCCTCCATAGTGGTCTAATGGAGTGTCGGGAAAGGAAAAAATTATGGTTTATTACTTTTCGTGGTAAAGTTAAACGCTTATAGCTCCGCAACCACATAACATAGAGAATTGGTTTTAGTTTCATTTAACAGAGAAAGGCGGACTTTAAGACTGCAAAAAGAATTTTAGGATTTGGAAATACGGTTTAGTCACAGTCGAGTTGCAAATTTGGTGAAAATCACGAAGAATTTTGATGACATCACAGCGACCGATGAGCGCGCACGCAGTGACCAACCTAGCTTCCCGCGTTTTCTCATACCTAACTGTCTGGCGGCCTCAGTCGGTTGTGAGCGGTATATTAACTGTATTTTCCAAATTTTGTCACGAGAAGGCATTTGATTTTCTTAAACATCATTTAATCTCAATATGGTTCCTACAAACTATCGAAGTACATTAGGCAATTCATTCATAATTGTTCACGCGAAATATTATTCCAGAATTGTTGAATTACGTTTGCTATTCCTCGTACCATCGTCCGATTTTACATAAGATTGTTACTAACATACATTGTATCCAATATTAATACATTTGAAAACAAGAAATTTTTTCGCGAAAAAAACCCAACCAAAATCACGAATCAGTCACATAAATTGAGAGTTACGAAGAACTACTCCAGTCACATAATCTCAGAGGACCAAAGAGTTACTTCAGTCACATAGAGCTACTTTAGTGATATAGAGCTACTTTAGTCACAGAAAGTCACAGTTGAGTAAGGTAAGTAAGTTTACGCCCCTCAATCTCAGCGGCCGTTTCGCAGAGGCAGCCTCCCGTCGAATTTTTTTCACTCTTCTTTCGATAAAAAAAATAAATTCGAAGTTTTTCAATGGATTCCATTGCGCCTCTAAGGAAAGGTGGAATCACTTCGCTTAATTAACACCAGACAATTTGCCTTCTATTAATTCATTAATTGTGAATAATTTCGAAGTCATTATATTTTACCACAGTTCACATACTAGAAAGAAGCTTTGCGTCGTATAAACGAACTACTTTACCATTACAATGAATTCGAATGAATCGGGACTGTGATGAAACGATGTAAAAGACGTATAAATGGTGCTTTACTGTATATGTGAAATTCTAGACCAAATCCGCCAGAAGAAAGGTATCGAAAGGTATACTCGGTTCTCTCCATTGAGTTAGAATAACACAAATCGCATCATATTATATACGTAAAACGAGACAATCGAGGGGAGAACACTCCCGCTGATTTACGACGGACCGTGGTGACTTAGTAGAAAGATGTCGGTTGCGAAAGAGGCGAGATCCAGGTTCGAATCCCGATTCCACCAGAGATCCACCATGTCTGTGGGCCTGGTGCACATTAAATCTGACGGGGTATTCTCCCTCTAGTGTGGCGCGGAAGTTTGGAGAGGGAGGTGTCAGCTGAAATTTCTTCCTCGTCATCTGACCGCGGTTCGAAATTACGAGGTCCATCCCAAAATTGCCCTCGAGTTGCTTCAAAACGGGACGTTGATATAACTAAACAAAACTAATCTGATTTACGACACAGCTTACGAAGGTTCAAAAGGGAAAAATGCTATTCATTGGCAAGTCGCAGAGGTGAAATTTCTCCTTTTTGGATTCTTTCAGCAGAATTGATAATTTTTTGCAACCTCTACTTACACAAGCATTGATTTCTTTCAGATCAGCCAGCCAGTCTATTAAAAGATGAACACCAGACAGTGATTATCACGTGACTGAACTTGAATGAAACAATTGAACGCTGCTGAAGCACTCCAGATTTCTTATAAAAACTGAAAATCACTGGAGATCCTAAGCCAGTGCCTTTCAAAGACGACACGCGTTCGAGTAGTGGAAGAAATTTTGTGATTTTAACCATTTTATTTTATTGTAATCCTTTTTTGTAATGAGGTAATATTTTCATTTAATTAAGGATTGATATTGAGCAGTCAGATTGTTTTTAATAAACTCTTTTACTTAACTTGAAATGTTTCGTGTTTGTTAAGATGGAATTTTGTAATCTATTTTTCACTCACTTCCTGATATACGAGAGATCTGAAATGTTGTGCAGTTATTGGTTCCGATAAAAATACAGTATTTTAATAATTTTAATCAAACTAAATATTAATTTCATAGAGATGGCGCCATATAGAAGCCAATTTGAGAACGATAGATTCCATAATATTTATAATCATGACATATTAAATATATTAAAGGCTAGCACGTAGAAAAATGATAAAAATAAGTTTTTAAACATCTTATTATTAGCGTAGTAAAAAGTAGGAAATAATACTTTTAGGAAATAATATTTTTGTATCGAAATTCAAGCAACATTATAAAGAAATTAAGGTACGATGACTATCACAAGAAAGGAATTCCTGGGGATTGATTAAAAACTAAAATATATTACAAATGTGATAAAAATTCCTGTTTACTTAGAGTATTTCTATCAGAATCTCAGGTTTTTACGGTTTTGTTTTGACATCCATATTTTTCAGTAAAAAATATAAGGATAAGAATTAAAGGATGCAAGATGAGAATTAAAATATTTATCTTAGAATCAGAATATTACTAATTTGAACTAGAGTATTTAATATTCAAGTAGAATATTAACCCTCCGTTAGTCGCGAGGTACAGGTGTCCCCCATTAGTTTTCAAAACGCTGCGCTTTTAATTCCATTCTTTATTTAGAGATCAAACTTTCAGTATCTGTCCTTCAAATACTCAGGAAAAATATCGCACAGTCATTTAAGTTCTAAAGGTTAGTGAACGGGATATAAGAGAACACAAAGACACATGGGGGGGCAGTTGTACCCCTCGCGCCTAAACATGTAACAGGAATTCGCAGCCGATCTCTCTTCGTCTTTCGCTGGTTCTATAATAATGCTTACTTTCTTAACGACTTATTATGCTTCCGGTGTGAAATCCTGGCACTTTGCTTAGTTTAATATTTAATTTTCTTAAATATTTATTGAATTTCAGTGAATTTAATTCTAACATTTTAGTAGAACTAGTTTAACAGCGGATAACTCCTTTTCTAGCTTAGAATTTGCCAAAAAGCTTTTAACAGAGATCTAAACTAATTTATGTCGATGCAATCAATTTAAACCAGCGGTAATTATTCAAAGACTTTTTACCATAGGCGGAGCGAGAAGTAAAGCCTAGAATATTTGGCTACGCTTGTGTCATAATTATTTACATTGCAATTTTCAGTTCCTATTGACAACAGGTGATAACAAAAAACCTGAAATCGTTGCATTTTATTGCATGACAAAAGTAGTTGATAGTCTAGATCAGCTATGCCGGAAAAATGATGTTTCAAGAAATCCTTAAAATTGGATTATGTTTCTTTCTTCCAATCTTTGAAATAATTCTACTATGAACGCTTTTGTAATTTTCAAACCCAATAATATCGATAAGAATACAAAACGTCTTGATTCCATCAAAAATTTCAGTTTCATACTTATTGTATTTCAGATTTTATGTAGATCTGCCCAGTGCCCGCCTTCCGATGGAATTAAAAATAAAGGAAAATCAACGGTACAGGACCAAAGAACAACAGATTCAATGAGTAATATAGGTAGATGGATAATATTGTGGAAGTAATAGGGACAAAGCTAATAAAAAATATGCTAAAATATCCATAATTAAGCCTGTAGTGAGCATTTAAAAGAAGTATATGGAATATGTTGATATTTTCCATGATATGTTTGTAATCTATAAAAACATTCAAAATAGCAATCTAAAATTATTTTTGCTCTTTTTTTATTTCTTAGATGTTTATTCTTTAATTTGCATTTGATATATCTTTTCAAAGAAAAAAACATTTGTAGCAAAACGGAAGAGAAAATGGAGGGCATATGTACCTCGCGCGCCTAACCATGTAACAAAATTTCGAACCTAACGGTGGGTTAAATATCGTCGCTTAAGAAGCAACACCACCAGGGCCGCATTAAGCCCTCTCGGGGTGATTAGGCAATGCAAGTTTCGGGGTCCCCTTTTTTTCCTCCCCATCTACCAAAACCAGAAATTTTAGTATTGATTTTAATTCAATCTCTATAAAAGCAGTTTTAAAAATACCAAATTTTGACTGTATTGTAAACAGTAACAGTATTGCGGATCACTTTCAAGAGAGTTGATTTCGGTATATCGCGTATAAAAAAATGGAAAATTAAAATTTAAAATTAATTTATATAAAATTGTCAAAAAAATGACAAAACTATTTTAACGCATTCTAAATACTATTTAATTATAGGATCGGATATTTTTAAAAATAGAAAGCAACATATTTTGTTTAATTTATAAAACAACACGATATACAAATTGAAAAGTAATTAATTAGGAATGTTGTTAGATTTTAACGATTATGCCTTTCCAAATTAAATGAAAACATAAATCATCTGAAATTACCTCAAAAAAAATAAATAAATCTCGATGCCTCGGTTCTCCCTATAGTTGCGAGGTTGCTTATTTAATAATCCTGCCCTGAACATCACTTTTCTCAATTTTTTTCAAATTTCAAAAAGGAAGAAAGAACTAAATATTTCGCAACCAATAACGAATATTTCTGGATTTTTTTCCACATATGTTAATAGCAAGCAGTCGCGTGTTTATATCAGATGTTAAAAAATTTCAGAAATATTCGTTATTGGTTGCGAAATATTCAGATCTTTCTTTCAGTTTGAAATTTCAAAAAATTGAGTTAGGTGATGTTGCTTGTTGAGCTACGATATATAGATTACGTACGAATTAAAATATTCAATCTTAAAGTCAAGAATATTAATAGAAGGTAAATTTTTTAAGATGAAATATTATATAATTATTTAGAATATTGTCGTGAAGGTTCAAAGGTTTGAAGAATACGATTTAAAAATAAAGTATATTTATTAGCTCAGTAGTAGATTTACAACTCGTACGCAAGAGAAAGAGAATTTGCACGCAACTTGTGGAACTCAGCATTTATACACTTAAGAAATATTCCAGAATCATCCAGCAAGAATGCTAATGAAAGATCTAGAATTGCCTAGACAATAAATAAAAATTTGATATCAAATATCAGCCATTGAATTAAAATACTGTGGCAGGAATTTAAATCAGGGACAAACAGATTTACATCCCAATGCTCCATTAATTGAATCGACTAGCTGATGACAGCTGACTAGGTTTCTTTGGGCAGCATTATATCAGAGAAAAACTGTCAAATGAATGCATCAACATAAAAAAAATGATAGCATATCTACGAAGAACATCTATTTTCCACTGCATGGTTTTTAAAAATTTCGCCCATTCAGGATAAGAAGACAATATCGGAACCAAGAGACAGAACTCCATTACAAATCTCCTACACCTGTTATCAGAATCATTGATTACTTAAGCATTTAGGTAGATATGGAGGGTCTTTTTTGCATTAAAAGAATCATTACAAATTTGACATGAAAGCGGACATAAAAAAGAGAGGGGTAAAACACTATTAAAAATAAAGTTATAAACACTTAAACACACTGCACTTACTTACATCCATTTTATACATGCTGTTACAAAGCTATAAATTCGTTTCCAAGAGATGCTAATCTTGGCGACAAACTTGGCGACTTGGCGCAAAAGTTGGCGACTTTGTCGACAAGTGGAATTCTCTAGAAGGACCTCGAACTTTCAACATATTTCTACTGATTTCGTGTACTTTCTAGAGATT
>BGPR01037119.1:0-15251 GCA_013235015.1 Araneus ventricosus
TTACACTATGTTTCGCGCATGCGCAGTAAAACATTATTTACTAAAAAATGCTCATAATTCCTGTAATATTCAACAATTCTTTTCCAAATTTTTCCACAATGCTTCTCTAACATATTGTCATCTTTTCTATAAGTTTCGTATAAAATAACAGAAACCTCTATATGTTATAAGCAAAAAACAGCTGGAAAAATTTGAGATTTTTTAAGAAAACCTTTATATCTTCACAAATATTTGAACTGAGTTTACGAACATTCCTGTAAATATTATGCACATTAAACATTACCAATTCTGAAAGTTTCATCTTGTTACCGGTATTCTGTGAAGCGGGATGGGCCAAACACCTTTTTGTCTTCATCAGTTTGTAGACGGTCCCCTAATTGCTCTCAGGACCGAATCTTCAATGTAAAATGTGAGTTATTGTCTATTCTTTACATGCACGAAGTTTAAAGGCAGTCGGTTAAACCATTCTGGAGAAATTCGAAAAAATGTGAAAATCTGCAAGTGTCAGGATACTTTTGGGCATATAGTGTATGTGTTAAGAGGTTTGTGTTATCCGTTTATTTGGTTATCCGTGGTGAATAGTTTTACTCTAACTGCCTAACTGTTCAAATGTTCTTGCTGAAATGATAGCCTCAAGTAAGTTTTGAATAATTTCAGGTTGGAAAAACTCTTTCGCCAGATGCTACAGACTTTGGAACAGCTTTCTTTCCTGATTTTAATGTCAATATGTATAAGTTAAATATGCACTGATAAATTTTACCGGCATGCATTTGAAAAGCATTCTTTAGCAATATTTCCCCTCTTTCTCTGTATCTTTTATTATGCGTTTAGGCTGAATAATTATATTCGATTTTTGTAAAATGAAATCTAAAATAAATTCCCATAATGCTTTGCGCGAGGCCCGATTGGGAACATTTGGTCCAATTGTCTAAAACCGGCTATGCTAAGGTTATTTAAGCGCATAAATAAGTTAAACTGCGTTAGAAAGAACAAATATGATCGTTAGATAATATGAAAATAAGATTTGCTTATTTAACCTGCAAACACGTTTCATCTTTTTGCATTCCATTTTCAATGCTGGTTGTTTTCCTCTTCATAGCTAAAAAAAACCCCAGGTTTAAGAAAACCTAAGATAAACTAGGTTAAGACAATTACCTTGACGTTTAATGTAAAAAAAAAATTGAGAATTCAGAAGTTGCGAAGAAAATCTGTTACTCCCATACATTAATAATTTAAAATTTTTAATTGGAATATGAAATTTTAAAGTGATTAAATTTCTCAAATGATTTTTGAAAAATTATGTGCTAGTTTCTCTTTAGATTTAGTTCCTAATTCGATAATTTCGCACAGTTTAATAACTCAGATTTTAACATGTGAAGCGCTTAGTAGAGCATTTAAATATAGGTTTGCGTTACGAAAAAGCGTTATAACTTCACACAAGTATTTGGATCCTCATTTACAAAACAGGGAATTGCTTTGAAATTCGTAAAATTTTAGAATTGAATGTTACAGTGAATATTAATCATATTGTTGCAGAAAATGGGCAATAAATCAAATGTGATTATATAATTTTACAAAATACTTTTCTGCATAAACTTAGTGCTGTGTAATGAAACATATTGAAAAGAACAATAAAAGAAGTATATGAAATAGCACTAGTGAAAAATTAAAATCATTAGATAACAAACGTAGAATTTTGAAACATTTGATATAATTTTTACAGTTTTTTACTTTCTCGTATACGAGGTATACGAAGAGAAAGTATTGTAATCGTTAAAAAATTCGAACTCGAGATTTTGACGGATCTCCACGTTTTAGACCTCCCTGAGTCCGAAAAACACAATTTTGGAATTATGTCTGTCTGTGTGTGTGTCTGTGAACACGATAACTCTAAAACTATTAGAGATACAGGGATGAAATTTGGTATGTGAACTTGACACATAATTTGTATGTTTCTATCAAATTTTGGACAAAATCCGTCCACGGGAAGTCTGCCTATGTCTCTGCCCGCGGTCATGTGAACGCTATAACTCAAAAATTTGAATAGCTAGATGAATAAAATTTGGTACACAGTTTTATCATCACGAATGTAGGTCCGTATAAAAATTTGGGCCAAATCCATCAAAGAGTTGACTGTCTGTCGGTCCGTATAATTTACTTTTGAAGAGAATCCGTTATCCACGCGCATGCGTACACGAAGAGCGGAGAGGAATTTCATTACGGAGTAGCGAATTACGTCAGTTTGTCCTTGAACCGGTAAGAGAAGAAAATCGTTACGCATCTCTTTGAATTTCATTCTTTGCCTAGATATTTTCAATCACTATAATGAAAAACCTTCTGATAGTCATTGGATTCCGGGTAACAATAGGTTCGAATTTTTTTAGCCGCGCGGGGGAAGGGGAAACGGCACCTTTTTGGGGAAGTATACGAGAAAGTTTAGGGGAGAACACTCCCGCTGGTTTCAAAAAATATTCAGATTTTTTTGAAAAAACTGTTCCATATGAAACCACGATCTTTCAATTAATTTACAGCATTTTGAATTCTGTATTAATTTGTATTCCTTAATATTTACAAATGTGTGTTAATTTGATTTAAAATTTTGCGTCTGTTTGTAGAAAACCGTTGGCTCCAGGCCGGAAAGTTTCCACCTAATCGGCCACAGCTTAGGCGCTCACATTGCCGGATACGCTGGGGAAAGGCTCCATAAACTTGGCCGGATTTCAGGCAAGTATAAAGTATTTGCTTAGTATTACATTCAGCCATGAATCCTGATCTGAAACACATATTTTATATAAGGTTTATTTTTTCATTTTCTCGCATGTAAAGATGACAAAGAGATTATTTTGTCATCATCTAATATTTGACTAAATACAGTAGACTCAGCTTAATGTGATCACTTCGGGACTTAAGAATTATAACATTAACCGATTCATAACAATAACCGAATTAGGTAACATTAACTATATTTTTATTCTATTAAGGGTTAAAGAAACAAAAAGGAAAAAAACACTTACTTCAGGGCTATCTATAATTTATTTCAAAAATAACAATTAAAAAATCCATTAATTGCTGCTTGACGACAATTAGTCTTTAACAGCTCATTTACACAGGGTTTCCACTTACATCCGTTGCATCCACCTTAACTTCTGAACGGCGACAGCTTAGGCCATAAAGTTGGTGTCTAGGTATAGTAAAAAAGCTATGCGATACTCGATGAGATTACTTACAACGCCATCTATCGTCAAATTTTGGAATTAGCGGTCCTATCTCGTGAACGGTGAAATATACGAGAAAAAAGTCAATAACAAAATTGTAGAGAGTCTTCGATTTAGTACGAAAAGACACCTAGAGCGCAATAATGCTAAGAACAAAACGTGTAGAACACATATTTGCTTGGTCGCGATTTTCCAAACTTGTGACATAACAATTCGCGACAACAGGTCGTTACAAAGTCGAAAATAACCAGCGGGAGTGTTCTCCCCTAAACTTTCTCGTATACTTCCCCCAAAAGGTGCCGTTTCCCCTTCCCCCGATTGGATAAAAAAATTTGAACCTACTGTAACCCAGAATCCAATGACTATCAGAAGGTTTTTCATTATAGTGATTGAAAAATATCTAGGCAAAGAAAGAAATTCAAAGAGATGCGTAACGATTTTCCTCTCTTACCGGCTCAAGGACAAACTGACGTAATTCGCTGCTCCGTAATGAAATTCCTCTCCGTTCTTCCAGTACGCATGCGCGTGGAGACAACGGATTCTCTTCAAAAGTAAATTATACGGACCGACAGACAGTCAACCCTTTGACGGATTTGGCCCAAACTTTTATACGGACCTACATTCATGATGATAAAACTGTGTATAAAATTTTATCCATCTGGCTTTTCAAGTTTTTGAGTTATAGAGTTCGCATGACCTCGAACATACAGACAGACAGACTTACCGTTGACGGATTTTGTCCAAAATTTGATAGAAACCTACAAATTATGTTTAAAGGCCACATACCAAATTCCATCCCAGTTGCTCTAATAGTTTCGAGTTATCGTGTTCACAGACAGACATAATACCAAAATTGTGTTTTTCGGACTCAGGGAGGTCTAAAACGTGGAGATTCGTCAAAATTTCGAGTTCGAATTTTTTGACGATTACAATACTTTCTCTTTGTATACTTCGTATACGAGAAAGTATAAATATCTGCTGATAACTAATTGTTTTCTTTTCTTTCTAACGCTTTTCTGGCGTAAGAGCGTTGGAAATCGGGACCAAACAAATGCGCGTTTTACACATTTTGTTCTTAGCATTATTGTGCGCAGAATGTCTTTTCGTACTAAATCGAAGACGCTCTACAATTTTTTAATTGACTTGTTTCTCGTATTTTCACCGTTTTAGAGATAGGGCCGCTAATTACAAAATTTGCCGATAGATGGCGTTATAAGTTGTCGCATCGAATAGCGCATAGCCTTCTCACTATACCTAGACACCAACTTTATGGCCTAAGCTGTCGCCGTTTATAAGTTAAGGGGCGGTGTAACGGATATAAGTGGGAACCATGTATATTGTTCGTACTCGTTTAGTTTTTTTTAAAAAAATTGTTAAACGATGCTGCACGCCGCGTTTCAAAATATCAAGTTCTTGCCTCATTTCGGCGTTCGTCGGAGGGTTTATTCAACACATTCGTCCCTGTCGGAATCATCAACTTTCATTGCTTTGTCTTGCTTGGCAAATTTCCAAGTCTGTTAGTGTAGCAGCTACTGGAATGTCCTCGTCAATGGACATCCACTCTTCATACTCTTCCTTTTGCATACTTTCAGGAGGTTCAATGAAAATTAATGACAGTCACATCCTTGCCAATTAAATGGACGACCTTCAACGAGAGGTCATGAAAAATAAACCCCGAAATTCTTGGAATGTGTGGGGAAAGTGGCCCCCAAACGTTTCCTTACAAGTGGAGCGAGAAATTCTACGAACGTCAATCGTTAACGGTGGTTGAAAATGAGGGATCGGTCAATTCTCTACTTCAAAACTGATAGCATTAAATGATGTAGTGATCACACTAAGAGAATAATTTTGTGTACATTTGTATACGTTGGTTCGGGACCAGAGGTTTTTGATAATATAAAGCGAATTATAACATTAACCTTTAGATTTTGATGTGTAATGAATACGTGTATGATATGTGTGTAAGACGTGTAAAAGATACCTGGGTCCGAAAAAATAATTTTGATATTTCATCTAAGTGTTTGTTTTTTGTGTGTTCATCAGCATTATATTTGGAATTACTACGAATTAGAAAGATGAAATTTGTTTCTGTCTGTCTAGGAGAATGCGAATAAGATAATTAAAAAGAGAGAAGAGCTATGTGGGTGGAATTTCAAAGAGAATATTTTCCTTCAGGTAGTGAAATTTCAGAACATTCAAACAATTTATACTCTTTTTCCAAAAAGAATAGAACATAATTGTTTATATGAACGCATCAAACCGAAAAATCTTTTCATGCCCTGTTGAATGAAGGCAATTGCTTTTTATTTCGAAATACATGGTGGTCGGGCTTAAAGTATTGAAAAGTAATGATTTATATTCAATGAACAACACTGAATATTAGTCATTATTTTTGAATACTTATAGCCCGACCACCGATAGGGTAAGTATATATATATAACGTATCCGTGGTTGTAATCGTTGAAAATAAACAGGCCGAGCAAATAACTACCTCTTATTTCATTATCAATAGGAGAGTGGTGGATATACGTGCATCTCCGTTTAGGTTACAAGCGAAAGTGAACAGCAAAATCCCTGTATTCTCTCGGATAAGGGAATAACATATTGACACGTGATCAAAGTGAAGGGAATATTGGGTATTTTTAATAAGTTACGTAGGCGTTTCGGGGAAAAAGTCTGGTGCCAAAGAGACGCCGTCATGATTTTCTTTGGGCACGTGAAAGCGATTAAATATTCTTTTAGTAATAAATATGCCAAAATGAGAGATTTAATATACCTCCAGCGCGGGAAAAGAACGAAACTGGAGTTTTAGAAAAGTGATTTTTTAATACATTAAGATTCTAAAATATATAATATTAGAAATTGAAATAAAATTTAGTGAGATTATTACACATATATATACGCCTCTTTTAACCCTTTGCGGACAGGTACGTCGTATATGCGCCATAGATCACCGATCTCTAGATTGAGGTGTAGGAAATCCAGTTAACAAAAAGGATGGAGGCTAAAATTCGGACACAAGTGTGTATATTATCCATCCATTCAAACCCCTAATCTTACTACACTATGAAAAATAATGTTTTATGTAATTAAATAAGCACAAAGTTGGAAAAAATGGGATGGCGTATAAAGTGCGCCAACCTGATCTGAGTGTTCTAAAACGTTACCTGTCCTCAAAGGGTTAATCATCAGGGGATTAACGAGCGTA
The DNA here is from genome assembly GCA_013235015.1 of Araneus ventricosus. Classification (NCBI taxonomy): domain Eukaryota; kingdom Metazoa; phylum Arthropoda; class Arachnida; order Araneae; family Araneidae; genus Araneus; species Araneus ventricosus. The sequence continues at coordinate 6,424 of BGPR01037119.1, forward strand.
ATTCCCAAAGAAAGATGAAATACCGGTTGATTTCCCATGCTATAAATTGCAGAATCACGTAACTACAGTAATCTAATATAAAATAAATAAATCCTTAACGCACATTTTTCTATCAGAAAGAAGTGTCATCTTGACTTATATCATACTAAAAATAGTTAGCATCTTGCTACAAATGTGTAACATTTGAAGACACATATATGCACAATAGACTACAAGTTAAATATCAAATAAAAACAATTTTGCCTGGAAATTTCTTATTTTGGAACCAAGATTTCTGAATTTTTTTAAGGGGACATACGATTGTTAAACCTCGAAAAGTTTCGATTTTATAATATATATATATATATATATATATATATAATTCCCCATTCTTTTCTGAACAATTTAAAACAATCCGCGTAAAAAAATTCATATAATTATGAAAGTTGTGAAGGAAAATGTATCAGCTGTTCAATGTAAACATTGAAAATGGCCATATTTTTAATAAAGCGCTATATCTCAAAATGTGTTTTTTGATATTGCACGCACAATATCTCAAGAAATATTGAATATTTTTACATAAAATTTTCACTAAATATGTATTGTACTATGTTCTACAAATTGAACCACATTTCTGTACATATTTCCTCCAAAGAAGTTTTTTTTTTTGGGGGGGGGGTAGAAAAGTTGAAATTTTAACAATTTTTAATATTTTATTTTAAATTGGTATAAAAAAAATATAAATTAAATCTAAATGTTAATAAATTGTGGTTCAGTTCTGCAGTTTGGATTACTTAGATACCCGAAATATTGCGTTTAGACCAATATTTTATCCCATATTTATTACTCTCTCAGATAAATACATACCAATATAAATGTTTGAAAATGTGTGTACTAGAAGAGAAAGAACAGATATTTTTCTAGAAAAAAAGTGAGTTAGTGAATTGCATTGTTTCAGAGATGTAATGTACCAAATTTGACAGTTTTCACGCCATTTTTCCGAGGTTTACGAGTCGTATGTCGTCTAAGTCATAAATAAAAAAGGCAATGGAATGTTGTATATTTCTCGGGCAAAAGCAATCATTAAGTTTGTTGTAGTCAAGTATTTATGTAAAAAAAGTTTTCGATAAAAATGGCGTATCGATTTCAACGAGAGGGAGTGGTCTCCCCTAAACTTTCTCGTATACTCCTAACACATGTAGAGAAAACTAGAATAATAAAAGACGTCAAATAAACTTCCGTCGCAAGTAAATCAAAGTTGGAACCACGCGTGGTTTCAAGGATCAGAACAAATCAAATCCCCTGCGCATTCTTTTGCGCAACAGGACCTGGCGAGACTTCCTAAATGTTTGCTTCCTTACAAAATTGCGCCAGAATTGGTGTTTGGCAAACTGCCAAGTTTTCGGAGGGTCCCTTCTTCTTTGCACAGGCATTGCCACCAGTAGGCATGCGCATGGAGTTAGTTTCAAAACTGAACAAGTATGCGATTATACAGACAGACAGACAGTCAACCCTTTGACGGATTTGGCCCAAAATGTTATACGGACCTACATTCATGACGATAAAACTGTGTATCAAATTTTATCCATCTAGCTATTCAATTTTTTGAGTTATAGTGTTCACATGACCCCGGACATACAGATTGACAGACTTTCCATTGACGGATTTTGTCCAAAATTTGACAGAAACCTACAAATTATGTTTAAAGACCACATACCAAATTTCATCCCCGTAGCTCTAATATTTTTCGAGTTATCGTGTTCACAGACAGACATAATTCCAAAATTGTGTTTTTCGGACTCGGGGAGGTCTAAAACGTGGAGATTCGTCGAAATCTCGAGTTCGAATTTTTTGACGATTACAATACTTTCTCTTTGTATACTTCGTATACGAGAAAGTAAAAAGAATCTTAATAAGTCATGCAATCTTTAGTATGCTAGCTTAAAATGTGTTTTTCTTTCCTCCAGGCCTGGACCCTGCCGGTCCTTTCTTTCGCAATGTCCCTGAAATCGTCCGGCTGGATCCAAGCGACGCTGTGTTCGTAGACGTCATCCACTCCAATCCGGCACCGTCCGTACTTCGAGGTAGTATATTTCTAGAACTTTCCATTGAAGTATTACTTATCTTACATTTTTCACTTTTCGAAGAAACTCTTTGAGAAGTGTAAACTGCCTCTTTCTCTTGTAAATTCACACCTGTTAAAGGATTTATATTTGGTTATGTCAGATTCCAATGAACATGAGAGACTGGAGACAAAACAAACCATTATATTCTGCAAAACTTTCATTACAAGACAGTACATGTTTGAAACAATGAATGTTTTATTTGGGTACCTGCAAAATGTATTCTATCAATGTATGGAAGACGTGTTGTTTAAAATGCCAAGAACTATTCAGCAGAATGTCACCTCATATTTGTATAGATTATTATCTGACTTTTTAAATGCATGTTTACCTCTAAGAAATGCATGTAGTTTACAATAACATAACTTTATTGAAAAGAACAAGAAAAAGGAAAAAAAAAATCGAAGGAGGCTGTCTTTGCGAAACGGCCTCTGGGATAAGGGGCATAGACTTACTTACCTTACTCAACTATGACTTTCTATGACTAAAGTAGCTCTATGTGACTTTGACCTATGACCTATGCTCTATGACCTTTCTCTGTTAAATGAAACTAAAAGCAACTTAAGTCAATTAAATCGATGGAAAGGACAGTTGAATTAAATCAACAATTGTTAATAATAATTAATTAAGGACAGTTAATTAATCGATTACTCAACTGTGATTTTCTGTGACTAAAGTAGCTCCTTGTGGCTTTGACCTATGCTCTATGACCTTTCTCTGTTAAATGAATTAATCTGAACGAATTAATTAATCCGAAATTAATTGATTATTAATCTGTTAAAATCCAGTTAATATACCGCTCACAACCGATGAGTGCGCGTGCATCGGTCGCTGTGACGTCATCAAAATCTTCTTGATTCTCACCAACTTCGCAGATCGACTGTGACTAAACCATAATTACAAATTCTAAAATTATTTTTGCAATCTTCAATGTCTACCTTTCTCTGTTAAATGAAACTAAAACCAGCTCTCTATGTTATTTGGTTGCGGAGCTTTAAGCGTTTAAAAATACCATGAAAAGCGTCACAATTTTTTCCTTTCCCGACACACCATTAGAGCACTTTGGAGAGACGTAAATCTACGTCAAAAATTAGTTTACAATAACAAAGCAGTCTTAAACAGGTTACTTTTTATTTTTCTCAAACGTTCACCAGTTATTTTATTTAATCTTCAAAATCATTCAACACACATGCTTTATAGATTCAACTCTTTTGCTCCTGAATTCATTTTTAAAACTTTTTACTTTCTCGTATACGAAGCATACAAAGAGAAAGTATTGTAATCGTCAAAAAATTCGAACTCGAGATTTGGACCAATCTCCACGTTTTATATCTCCCCGAATCCGAAAAACACAATTTTAGAATTATGTCTCTGTGTCAGTATGTCTGTGAACACCATAACTCGAAAACTACGCATGCGCGTGGAGATAGGGATTCTCTTCAAAAGTAAATTATACAGACCGACAGACAGTCAACCCTTTGACGGATTTGGCCCAAAATTTTATACGGACCTACATTTATGATGATAAAACTGTGTACAAAATTTTATCCATCTATCTATTCAAGTTTTTGCGTTATAGAGTTCGCATGACCACGAACAGACAGACACACAGACTTCCCGTGGACGGATTTTGTCCGAAATTTGATAGAAACCTACAAATTGTGTGTCAAGTTCACATACCAAATTTCATCCCTTTATTTGGAAGCAATCTTCTGTTCACGCGAAAGGAACGGAATTTCATTACGGAGTAGCAAATTACGTCAGTTTGTCCTTGAGTCTGTAAGAGCTGAAAATCGGTACGCATCTCTTTGAATTTGATTCTTTACCTAGATATTTTTCAATCACTCTATTGAAAAACCTTCTGATAGTCATTGGATTCTGAGTAACAATAGGTTCGAATTTTTTTAACCACGCGGGGGGAGGGGAAACGGCACCTTTTTGGGGAAGTATACGAGAAAGTTTAGGGGAGAACACTCCCGATGGTTTAAATCGATTTAATGCATCCAGTTTCAAGTTAAACTTATTTAGAGATCTTGAATTAGAAATTTGAACAAGAAAGATATAATTTCAAGTCTCAAACTGCAAAGAATAATAATAACCAAATATCTTGCATTTAAATTTATTTTCTGGTTGTGGAATGCAAGTTAGGCATATTCTAAACAGGCGATGTAAAATTTCAGAGTAATCTGTTTCATTTCACACTCCAATACCTTCTAATATCATATTTTTTCAGTGTAATTAATTCCATCAAAAATTACACCATAAAGTATAGTTTTAGAATATATAGGAGAAAACACAGCGATTATCTTCCCACAGAATACGCATGCAACTTGTATGCAAGATAGAAATGATAAAATAGAAAAAAAGAAGATAATTGATAGATAATTTGGGCCTCAGAAATGCAAATATGACTGCAAAATTTTAAGTATCGACTGATTACCCTCTGAGCGGCGTAAACGTCTTTTTCCGTTCCTCATGTTCAGTTCAAAAGCAGATAGCTCGTATTTATATGTATATTTTCTTAAACAATCATGCATAAAGTATTCTTAAAATTTCATAGATATAATTAAGGTATCCGACTGGTTTAAAATCGTCGTTTTTGATGAAATTATCAAAAACTTTTTATGCCTTAATTTTGTAGCCTGTTTAACCAGCTTTCTAAAACTGTCTCACTTTTTACTCTACGTGAATTACAAATGGAGTTACAACTGTTTTATTACCGAACTGTAAGCAATATTTTATGTAGCATGAAAACTTTGAATGTGTTTTCTGAGAAATGGTATTTTTGAGGAAAACTGTCGACCGTAACAATGATTTCTCAAAAAGTTATTCAAGTATTGATACGAAATTTTCTGAGATTGTTTTTGGTAATATGCTCGATGTTTTCCTCTAAAAACTAAGGTCAATTTTAAAATCAGGTATTATTTTTAAGTGCTTAAATATAAACTAAAAGCCTTTTTTATGAAAAATTACCAGTTTAGTAACTATGTTCAGCTATATCTCAAAACTATTTTGAAGTACAAGAAATATTTTAGAGCATAACACAGATAACTGTCATAAAAATGTACTCCTTCAAGGATTTATGTATATTTAGAATATGATTTTGTCTATGGCTGTTAGCGTAAGGCAAATATTTTAGTCATTTTTCTTCAAATTTCTCAGTTTTTTTAAAAAATATTATTTTGAAAGCCTAATTTAACAGTATTTTCATAGTTTTAAAACATACGCAGTTGAAAAATAACATTAAAAATATATATAAGTTATTTTAAAAAAAAATGTCTCCGAACACAGTCGGATACCTTAAATACATAAAGGATTGATTCATTTACTTTAAAAGCTAAGTTTTCTAACCTGATAGCTAAAAGTTCAAAATAATTGGGCGCTCAGAGGGTTAATTTTTAAAACTTCTGAGTCAATGATTCCGAATGTACATTTTGGCACCAAAAAAATTTAAAAAGAAGATAGTAACGAAGACCATTCACTTACGAATGCTGACGTTTATTTAAGGAAACAAACGACTGTTAAATCTCGAAACTTTATATATATATTATTCACCATTTATTCCTGAACAATTTAAAACAATCCGCGTTCAAAAGTTCCCATAATTATGAAAGTTATGAAGGAAAATGTATCAGCTGTTCAACGTAAACATTGAAAAGAACCATAACTTTAAATCGCTGTATCTCAAAATGTGATTTTTGATATTGCGCTCACAATATCTCAAGAACTATTTAATATTTTTACATAAACTTTTTACTGAATATGTATTACTCTATATTCTACAAATTGAACCACAATTTTTGTACATTTTCTCCCCAAAGAGGTTTTTTGGGAGGGGGATAGAAATGTTGAAATTTTAACTTTTTTAAACACTTTATTTTAAATTGGTATATAAAATAGAAATTAAATTTAAATGTTAATAAATTGTGGTTCAATTTCTTAAACAAACTGTTTGTATTACTTAGATACCCAAAATATTGTGTTTAGACTAATATTTAATCCATAATCATGCGCGCAAAGTGACTATCTCATTTTTTAAATAAAAAATTATACCCATATTTATTACTCTCTCAAATAAATACATAAAAATATTAAGGTTTGAAAAGCTGTGTACTATAACAGAAAGAACAGATATTTTTCTAGACAAGTGGGTTTGTTGTAGAAATGTATTGTTTCAGAGATACAATGTATAGAATTTGACAGTTTATTTTTTCGAGGTTTCAGAGTCCTATGTCCCCTTAAAACAATTTGAAAAAATATTCAATGCATATACTCTATTTGCATTATGTCTGCAAAGAAAGAGGTATTTCATAAGCAAGGGATTTCTTTGTCCACTAAACCAGCACCTTTGACCTGTCTGGCGTGACTATTATTTTAGTTAGGTTTAACTCACCTGGCTAAGTATTAATATCATATGGACGAAAGCACAGACAAAAGTTATAACTTCTTCTTCCGGTACCTTAAACTCATTATGGACGATGCATTGTAGCATTGTTACGACACGACGCTTTATCCTTCACACAGATCAGCGCTTCTTTTGCAAGGAATGTTGCCATACACCAATCAGTCTCATAGCCAGAGACCATGGTTGAGTGATCCCCTTCTTAGCTTTGTTTCGGGATATGTCTGGGGTTATGTAATATTCTGACTAATTCGTTCCATGCGGAAATAAATGAAAGGAGCTTCCTATTATATCTCACAGTTTCGCCTTCCCTCCAACGAAAAGCAGAAAATTAAGTCACATTAATCGCGAAATGAATACCGGAAGAAATATTAATACGAATTTTTTTCCTTTTCAGGATTCGGTAGTCCGGAAGACTCCGGGGACCTGGACTTCTTTCCAGGAGGAGGGAATCCTCCCGGATGCGAGCAGACATTCGCCAGATCCCTAGTGGAAGACCTTCCCACCGAAGGTAAAGTACGACATAGCAACCACATGCCATGAAAGTTACTAACTAAATACTAAGAATGACACCTGGAAACAAAAACAAAAACTTTTTTTCATTTGCCAAGGAAATTTTAACGGTTTTATGGTATCTTGAGGCTGCTGATTGCAAAACTAATAACGGTTTTAGGGTATCTTGAGACTGCTGATTGCAAAACTAATAATGGTTTTAGGTATCTTGAGGCTGCTGATTGCAAAACTAATTTTACTTTTGCCGAATAGGCTCTAGTTTTTGAAATAATGCATATTGTGAACATTTCAATCGTGTCTGCAGTTAGTTCAGTCATTAGGTAGTTTTTTAAAACAAATTCTGGTGGAGTCGTAATTTTTTGCTCCTATATGTTTTTTGGGGTGCTGATTACGAATCTGAGGTTTCCCACCAAAAATTTTTGTTGGAATTTTAGTTATAGCCAAAAAACATGAAAAAATGGACTTTCTTCCAGTTTTTTGCTTATAATTCAAAAACTATCAACTTTTTTTATAGGATCATCATTTATCAAAATAATCAGCACAAAATTTCCTACAATTTATGTCGTACTATTTTTTCGTTACGCTTATCGTTTAGGCTCCATAACTGGTTGAAGTTTGGCTAAAGTTTGACTTACCTGCTAGCACGGCTTGAAAAATAACAAATCTTCCTATCTGTATGCACTAAAATTTACTATCTTACTATTAATATACTTTACTTATTTAATACACTTTTTCTGCCATAATGTTCCTTTTTCAAATAAATTTTTCATCTGTTATATTAGACACGAAGGTAATTTATTCCCGAGCAACGCCGGACAAAAGTGCTAGTTATGAATAAGATTCCTTTATTACCTCTGAAAGGCTGATGTTGATGGAAATTTAGATTCACTTTCACAATAAATGTTGTTTTACAAACAACTAAAAGTACTTAGTGTGGTTTTTAATTAAACATTATTAATTTCTCTTAATTAATTTGAATTACTTGGTATATAGTAACCAAGAAAAAAAATGACATGAAAAAAAGTTGCATTCTAAACTTTGAAAGTCATAATAACTTAATAATAATACAACTACAGTCATAAATATGATCTTAGTATCTGCATACATTACACAGTCTCTTCACTTTATCTTGATCGTTTTGAAGCTCATGGTCCAATATCTTTTGAAAGACCACCTGTGTCTTCCTCCACATGCAAAGATAAAGACGTCTCAACTAAATCATCCGGCACTATTGGTTCACCATCATCATCACTATTAATTACTTGGATCCCTTTGTTATTGCAGTTGCCCCAACAATGAGGATACAACATTGAACAAAACAGTCTGACCTTCCTACAGCTGCAATTTCCTGTGCACCTCTTCTTACACTTGCAGGATATCTTGCGTACAGGATAGAGCCAGGTGCGGGGGAGGGACTTCAGAGTTTTGACAGGTTGGAGCTCACTGTTTGTTCTTTCCCAACCCCAGTCTCCAGGTCTCTTTTTATCGCCAAGCCAGTGCTGTATCTGATAGTAAACTTTTAGAGAATCTTGGTGGGCAGCTGCAAAGTGAAGCCATGTTGCTACTCTTGTTAAATGAAGATTTAATATAACATTTGTAGCAAAGATTATTCAAGGATGGTGTATCCGAGGTAGTTATTGGGTAGCTATACAATGCCACAAGAAAGCGGTTCCCTACATCCACAACAGCTTCAGGGGTTCTTAAAAATTTCAATCACTTTGAGGAGATCATTATTGTTTTTCAAAGTCTGCACAAACAAATTTAACATAATTAAAAAGAGCTGATGTGGTGTCACATCCGCTCATGGCATG
>BGPR01037121.1:0-15250 GCA_013235015.1 Araneus ventricosus
AGGAATATCTATCTAGTATTTTGGATTTCTATTGCCTACAAACTTTTTTTGAATTTCAATTTTATTTATGTAAATTATTTCGTTCTATACTTAACCTTTTCAGAACTTAATTATAAGTTAATCATTAATTAAATTGAATTTTGATTTCGAACCGGTGGCGAACCGAGTAGTGAATTTCAGGAACAATAGATATCAAGATTAAAAGCAGTATAAATAATTAAAATATAAACTTATTACCTCTGATATTTTTCCCTCATCTGAACTTTACCTGGAATTTTTCGGAATCCAATATGGAAAACATTTTTTTTAATTTTCATATCACAAGCCCATTTAATCGGTGTTTAGGATTTGGGAATCTATTTATTATTATATTTTGTAAATGTTATTGTTTATATATTTGAATTCGTTTGCTAACCAGGATTCACATTTAGGCACTATTCTTAACTGAATAAGAACACCGAAGTGGCCCAGTGCTAAGATTTCGTCCACGCCCTCCAAACCGGAGGGTTCGAAACCCGATTCCACTGAAGATCCGTCGTGTATGGGGCCTTTTGCACGCTAAACCACGCGTAGTAGCCAAACGTCCTCACTATGATGTGGTGAGGAAATTTGGAGAAGGGGGTCCCAACATAGGTGTCGTCCTCGTCATCTGACCGTATTCAAAATTATAAGGTCCTTCCCAAAATAGCTCTCGTACTGTCTCGAAACGGGACGCTAATATAACTAAACTAAACTTATTTACACAAAACCTTATTTTGGCCATGCAATTTTTCTTCTTTTTTCCGCTTAGAGTTATCTTCCTCTCTCCTCAGATCGGCATGACTTAATTTTTCCTTTCCCCTACGCCCAGCCCCACTAGGTGAGAATCTTCACGATTCTGGGTGCAGGGACATGCAGTGATGTTACAGATAAAGTGTTTTTAAACACTTTCATTTAACTTGACTGGTTTCATATTTGTAAAGATGGAATTTTGTAATCAGTTTTTGACCCACTTCCTGGTGTGCTAGAAATCTGAAATTTTCTAGACTTGAATATTCTCAGTGACAACACACTGTTTTACTTTTTCAGAACTTTGTGCCAATCACATTTTGTCCCGCCCTCCTGCCGGTGGATGGCGCTGCAAGGACCTTTCGCAATGAGAAGCAAGATGGACAGAGTGGCTTGACTGTTCGTGCGAGGACGGTCGCTTTCCCTCTCACGGGGACGGACAAACCTCGCCACGCTTAGCGAGTTGTATAATATAATGTAATCTTAGTTAATCCAGAATAATTCTATGTGGTAGACGTGTGAACAATAAATTTAATTGAATTCCACTATGGCCCGGCTTTATTTTAACCGTACTTTTCACTTCCTGTAAGCTAGCCCGAAATGGCGGTTAAAATTTAATAATAAATTAATCATTCGTACCAGCCGTTTTACCTCTTAGTGAGTTTGAGAAACAATACAAACAATATATCTCAAGCTTAAAAGTAGTAAAAATAATTAAAGTACAAATATTCTGTTGTTTTGGACGCCAATAAAAGTGTGTTTTTAAAATCTGTTTTTAATTTGATTTATTTACTTCAGATTTCTGAACTCGTTACAGGAATATTTTCCGGAAATTGCCATGAATGGCTCTGATTTGAAATGTTTAAAATTATTTGTATGAAAAACATTTTTACTTCCTTCAACTTAAATATAATTCTGCAAATAGTTTAAAAGTCTTAAATTAGAAATAAGACTATAAATTCAAACAACAGATTGTAACCCTCTGACTGCGTATCCCGCGATTTCGACGGGTTGGAAGCGAGTCTATTTTTTGCTGCATCCTGCGATTTTCACAGGCTAATGTGTTTACTTAGTACTTTTATAGCGTTGAATCATATTATACTAATATAGCTTTGCATATAAATAACAAATCGCTTGGCTCAACGGCATTTCAACACGTTTGAAAACAATGCATCTAAATAGGGATTTGAAAAATTACCCAGTCAGAGGTCAAACCCTTGTGAATGAAATATAGGGTAATTACAAAATCATCATTCAGATTTAAAAAGATAAAACTTAACAAATACGTAGCACAGGTAACAAAATTAAGCAGCACTTTTATAAATTAATAATTCAAACAGGCAGCAGATCTCTAATAAATATCAGTCACAGCTCTTTCGATAGCGCTCAGTGTTTACTTGTTCACCAGCCTCCATTGTTGATCAAACTTCAACTGACTGATTCTTGTTTGGAGAGCTTGCTTTTTATATCCTTTCCAACAGTAAGTGACGTCATATAGTAATCTCTAGAAGATTCTTGATATTTCCGCTCCCAGTACCGATAGGGCCAAATTTATTGTACAGTGGAATCTCGCTAAACAAGCACCTCGCATAACAAGTAATTCGTATAACGAGCAAAATTAATTGGAAAAAATGACTCCCTTAACGGGAGACATTTCTCATAAAGAGTGACGAGAAGAGGAGAAGTCCCAGATTTTGCTCCTGCTACTGTCCTATCCATGGAGCTTTTATTTTGTTTAAATTCTTATTAAGCATGGTGTCTAGGACTTGTACTTGCACTTTTAACTTCAACCTGTTCTAACTGTTAATCGAACAAGGTTTCCTAGCAATAAATGTTTTGGAACGAATGACTTTAGTTATTTTCATATTTTGTTTCCAGTAATATTTAAGGACAGAGTTTTTTAAAAACTATTTATGTGCGGTGCATTTACAGCTCTTGATACGCTGCGTAACAAATGATGTGACGTATTTGGGTGACGTAACGAGTTGACTGAGTCAACTAAGTAACGTAATTGACTTATTTCTTTTATTAAGGATAACAGAACAGATACATCAGTCCGAGTTTAGCACTCATTCGGCTTTTTATTTATGAAAATCCTATCCGAATTTCATGCGTTTTAATTCTGCATAAAAGATAAGATGAATATGATCTCCTTATCTTAACGATCTTCAATATAATTTTCTCTGAATAAACGTTATACATAAGACCTTTGAGTATTTTTTTTCTATATGGAACGCATTATCGTATTTTACATTGATTTCTATGGGAACAATTGTTTCACTTAACGAGCGTTTCGCATTACGAGTAAGCATCTGGAACGAATTATGCTCGTTAAGCGAGGTCCCACTGTATTTTCTAGAAGCTTCGTTTTGTCGCCAAGCTGGGGATTCATTAGCTTGGATTCTAGTAAAACCTCTGTAAAACTCTCTTTCCTGCCATAGGTTTAGTATGTTAGGGAGACAACTTTATAGCTTCGTAACAATATTCTACAATCAACTGTTGCGAAGAATTTACATAGCGGATTACGTAAATTAAACCCCATGGCAATGGGATGCTCCAATGTACCTGGAGAGATTTAGATTACTATATAAATAGATGTGTGTCGCGTAACTAAAAAGCACATTTGTAATTTTTCGAAAATGAGTTTGAGACGCTTCCGTTTTCATGAGGTATGGTTTATTTTCATACTTCTTATACGTTTTGTAATATCCTCTTGAGACCCAAAGGTAAACTTTTCGACCAATGTTCACAAAAGTCAAGATTAATGCTCTTGATAGGATTATATAACACCATATACAGGGTCCCCACTTATATCCGTTACACCCCCCTTAACTTCTAAACGGTGACAGCTCAGGCCATAAAGTTGGTGTCTACGTATAATAAAAAGGCTATGCGCTACTCGATGAGACAACTTACAACGCCATCTATCGGCAAATTTTGGAATTAGCGGTCCTATCTCGAAAGTTATTGTAGTTCAAAGTTGTAAATTAAGTAAAACTCTCACTTTATACAGGGTGGTCATAAATTATTGGACCCATTTCAAACATTAATTTAAAATAAACTTATTAGGTAGCGACTTCGTTTTTTTAAATGATAGATTAGCTCAAAATGTGTTTTATCATATAGGTAACGTGCCGTTAGGGCGCACTACATCTGCGCAATGCAATGCAAGTGTCAAAATGGCTACCGTGCAGCAGAAGGCACGTCTCTGTTTCCACTCCACGAAAACAAGTCATTTGTAACAGTTCAAGGAATTATTCGGTTAGAGTATCGAAATTATCGGTTTCCAAGTAAGAACTCCATTAAGCGTTGGCAGAGCAATTAAGGACTGAAAACCTCCCTCATTGATGCACATTTCCTGTTCCCTTTAATTTCTCCTATCGTAATATTTTCTCAAGAAAGTGAAAAGAAGTAGAAGTAATTTATGCCTTGTGTGTAAACAATCATGTATGTGTATAAATAAACTCTCCCCACCACACCAACACTTAATGTTCTACAACCTCATATCCTGATATCCAACCTCATTCCATGTTGTCAGGAGTAAATGTAAAATGAAGATTTCTGCAAGTAAATAGATTAAATCTGCTGCCATAGTAGATATTTATAATTCTCAATGGCAAAGGTTGAAGCATCAGACACGTTTGAAATATATAATATAAATTTAAAAATATCCTGTAAAAGTGTAATAATAAATTTCCTCTAAAAGTATCTATTATGTCATTTTTTCCGCTAAAGTAGTATCAAAGTAACCATGTTTTTATTTCCTCTGTCAATAAAACTTTGGATTATCAAAACATTTTTAGCTTCTTTAACGTGTTTATTTATTTTCTAATACTTCAAGTATTGATTTATCAAGAACTGACACATAATAAACTTTTTTTTAATTTGAATTTTTACAATAAGCTATTCTTATATTTAAAATTTTAATATTTCATCATTGCAATTTCTTATGTTTCTGAAAATAAAGCAAAAAGTTTGTGTATATTTTTCACGCTAGTAAGACAGAAGATTTTTCCTCTAAAATACATGGTTTAAATAGGAAATCAAAATAAAAATCTCAAATAAAGAGTTTATTTCAGTTTATTTATAAAGACTGTTTCCTTTGCTATTTAATGGGTAGAACCTAGAAGCTGGTAAGTTCAGTTAAAATTCATTTGCATTCTATTTCTGTATATTTTTTTTTAAAAACTAGGTTTTAAAGCTAATTCTAAATCAGTCAAACTCCAAATTAATTCCTATTGGTTATTAGCAAGGTTGCTATAGCAGATACTTATATTTAGGCCAGTGTCAAATATAATGTTACAGAACTTCCAACTTATATAACACTGATTCACGAAGCCAGAGGTAGTCTACATTGTGGCCTCATTACTTGGTATAACAATAACATCGATTTGTAACAATTGAATAAAATGAAAATCAGCCTTTGTGTGTTGATATCTCAACGCGAAAGAATCCTCCGTAATTACTACCTACGATTCTTTTTCGTTGCCAAACAAAGCGTCAAATTAAGTGCCATCATTACATCACAATCACGGTAATCATTTAAGAAATAATACTTGACGCATATTACCGCGCTCGCGATGATTTCATAATAAAAATGTCGAATATCGGCTGTCAACGCGGGCGTTATTAATGCGTTCGGTATCGAACTGCTTAAATGCCTAATTATCGCCAATAAACGCCTCAGCGTAAAACCCTAAATGGCTTCTCATTAGTAAGCAATTTATCATGTTGCTGAATATTCTTTTCGAGCAGACGATTTTTTACTTGTCATTCATCTGTTCCTTTTAAAGAAAAATTCGAAAGATTTCTGATGAATGTATGCTGCATTTTTTCTTCTTCTAAATTTATGACTGCCATTTTCTCGAAATAAAATTTCGTAAACAAATCATTAATACTATTTTCAATTATTGAAGAAGTTTTTTTTTATTACAATTCTATTCTCACTAACTTGAAATATTTAGCAACATTTAGTTCCTAAATGTTGCTAAAAGCTAACTATTTGTTTCCAGTTAAATGGCGTATTCAGTTTTTTCCGCTCAGTATTTGAAAAAGAATTTTAAATATATATCCCAACAATAGTTATAAAACAAAAATTATTTAAATTAATAAGAGGTTAGAAATTTTTAATACGTCTTTTGTTCTAATTAAGGCTGCTGGAAGAAATAACACTTCATTTCAAAAAGCAATATTACACTTTTTTCAGCAAAAGAAAAATTATTGCCTAATTATCTTATAAATTATCTCTTTTAAAGAAATTAATTCATTTTTTTAATCATGAACAGTATTGCGCATTCTATACAGTTCCTAATTTTTCATTCTTGATAATAATTTTTTACCTGCTATTGATTTTCCCTTTTAAAAACATTTCGTAGAGCCTTCTGCTTAGTGTATGGGTTACTGTTTGAAGTTCTGTTTGTCATTTACACGAAATGAAGCATTGTAAACAATTTATTAATGTTATTTGGAAAGAATCTTTCAAATTTTTATAAAAATTGTTTTGATAGTAAAATTAATTAAAAGCTTTAATTTTTTACATTAACTAATTTAAGGTTCAAAGGGTTATTTTAAAGTATTCGTCTGCCATTAAATGATTATTTGGGTTTCTTTTTAAATTTTCTTTCAATGCTTTATTTTAAAAGCAGGTATTTTTTAATGATTGTATTTATTAATAAGCTAATGATAACTAATTAACTAATACTTTTATTCTAATCAAAAACATTAAAAATAACTTTAAATATATTATTTAAGATGATTAATTTTGCATTTTTTCAACAAGAAAACTATTAATTCCGGTTGTTTTAAATAAAAATCTTCGAAATTTTGTTTGAATGCTGCGGCATTCAAAGTTGTTTCTGAATATTCAACCTAACAGACGATTTTTTCTTGTCATTCATTCTTTCCTTTTTCAGAAAAAAATTAAGTTAAAGCGTTTAAGTTTTTTATTTATATTAGAAGACACAAAGCTCATTTAGGATTTAAAAACTTATATTTACTACTTAATTATTATTTGAGAAAAAATTCGAAATTTTTTTATTTCTTTTGAAATGGTAATTTTTCTTTATGTTTCTAACAGTATTTAAGAACTATTGTAAATACAGTAAAAACTAAGTTTTTTATTATAATTAAAGGTATCGGAATCGGCAATTTAAATGCAATGTTTGATAAACTAGTTTTATAGTTGCTAGAAGATTATTAGCTACAGATTCTGTAAAAGTAAATCATTTAAAATGTTTCACACTATGTTCTTTCAATCAATGATATTTCTAGTTATTCTTTATGATAGACGTTTCTTTGTTGTTATTATAACTTTATATTCATTTAATCCGTTTATCAAAAAAATTTGAAAGATTTTTTATTAATATGCTAGTTTCTTTCCTTTTCTTTTTTTTCTAAATGAAATGGTGGGTAAATAGACGTTTCATCCTTTGTATTTGGCAGTTTGATCGCATAGTCCTTATGTTAGAGTATAAATGAAAAAAACCAGAGGCATTGACCATTCTTGTTGAAAACTTTTTCATTTCCTAAAATCTTGATTTTAAGAAATCACAAAAAATCTGAACACAAATTGGTCTTTTGATGGCAGCAGTAGAATTCTACCTACACCTCTGAAGTTAACTTAAAACTTTTCGGCAAACCACAATCACCCGAATTAATTCCCATTTATTTTTATAAAAATATTGTCGAATTTAATAAACTTTGGAAGAATCAAGAGAAAAACGAGGGGGGAAAGGTTTCACAGCACAGCATAAAAGAACGTGAAACTCCTCGAGAGGCCGAAAGAGACTACAAATCTTATCTTCCAGTCATCTGAATAAATTTAATAAAAAGAGCTTTTAAAAACATACTTTTATATAGTGTACTAAAAACTAGAAATTTCTTTTAATTTTAATTATTTTCAACTTTTTAGTTTTAAATTATGGTTCATTATTATAAATATTACGAAAAAAATTCTCAAACGATTTTTTTCTCAAATTCACTATATTGATCCAATAACTAACAATTAAATTCTGAAAATATCAAAATAATGAATCGTTTTCGAGAAAACAAAAGTGTACAAAATTTGAAAACTCTATTACATTAGAAAGCTAGTGAAAAAAATCGATCACAAAATTCGAACTTTAGAAATACGAACTAAGTTAAGTTAAATAAAAATATATAAATAGGGGGAAAATTATTTTTGCTTCTTTATTATAATTCCTATTTCAATCCTTTAATGGTCGGATTTATCTAACCTCTTAATTTGATGACACATCCTATTTGGGACATTTACTTTTACTTGATTCCAAACATGAATGGAAAAACCCTGAGTTACTTAAGCTTATCTAAGTGATTGTTATCTTTTAAATTATTGCCCATTTGATTTAAGGTTTTAACGAAAGAAAATCTGTAATTTGATGCTTGAATCAGACGCGTCAGTTTATGCGATGGAATTTATTTTAACTCTTTTAACACAACTTTTGCACGATTTAAATTTAACTATGAAAAGTAGTTTAATTTAATGTTGACATACTAAAAGAAGTTTACTAGGAGTTTAATGTTTTTAACTTTTCCTGTTTCCTGGAACAATATGTTCCAATCGTATAGTCGACTGAGTCTATTCCAGTAATATATCTGTAAAACTCTCTTTCCTGCCATAACATTATCATTTCAGCGAAACAGTTTTACAGCTTCTTAATAATAATCTTCTAGTAATTTGATCACTGATGGAATATATTGTCCTACTATTAAATACGGTTTCGACAATATATCCCACAAAAAGAATTTATTCAAAATTTCTTAAATCTGATATAAGAAAGGCTAAATTATTACTTAATATGAACAATAAGAACTATTTTACACTAAGTATGGAATAATATAGTCATACTTAATGCAAAATTTAAAAAATAGAGCAACTGAAACTTGAGTGATGTGCGTGCTCATAAACATAAGCCCCCCCATTTGCAATCTGAGAGTGTTTCCAAGTTTCTTTAATCATAATTCTATTCCCTAATTCCTTAAGAACACCGAAAACATAAAATCTCATGTAAAAGTGGGATTTATTTACCCATAGGGAATGAAGTCTAATCTTCGGGACGTAAATCCCATTAGGGCCGAAAGGGCTAAACTAGACTAAATTCTTAATTCAAACTTCCCAAAGGTGGTTCTTAGGAATGTGAATGACCCACCGTTGTCTAGAGCAGAGTTTGGCCTTCGGAATTGGAAGGTCGTGGTTTCGAGACCCGATTCCATCAAAAGATCCGCATAGTATGGAGGTCTTGTGTTTGATGCCTGAATGAGGCACGTCACTTTATGCTATGGAATTGATTTTAACCCCTTCGACCCGACTTTTGCATGACTAACACAACTTTTGCACGATTAAAACTTAACTATGAGAAGTAATTTAATTTAATGTTCACATACTAAAAGAAATATACTATGAGTTTAAAATTTTAACTTTTCCCGCTTCTTGGGACAGTATGTCAATATATATGTGTATATATGACAATATCTATGTGTATATTAAATCCATCGTCCTCCATGTGGCCTATACATCAAAAGTCCTCCATCCTGTGCAACGTGGAAGTTTGAAAAACGGATGCCGCCTCGGATATTGCCTTCTTCATATGAACATGGTTTAGAATCATGATGCCAGTTGCAAAATAGCCGTTATATATAACTAAAATAAATTAAACTAAATCTCGTATAAAAACGACAATTTTCCCAATGACACAATAGCTTTAATGTACAACCTATAGTTAGCTCAAAAACACAATTATTTTAATTTTTTCAATCAAACTGATTTAAAGGTAATGACGAAAGTGCATTTTTTTATAATCGTTTAGTTTCAGATCTCAGATGGTCTTTTCAGGAAATATCAACACAAAATTTCTTTTGTAATCATTTTACAGGGCACAGTTTCGTATGTATCCTGACAGTTACGAAACCAGAGTTTCAGTTTAGTTTAGCTTAGTGATATTAACGCCCTGTTTTAAAGAAGCACTAGGGGTATTTTGAGTCGGACCTCGTAATTCTGAGCCGTGATCAGATGACAAGGACGGCGTCTGAACTGGCACCCCTCCTCCCAAACGTCCTTACGCACCAGCGAGAGGGCACCCCTCCTCCCAAACTTCCTTACGCATCAGCGAGAGGGCACCCTTCCTTCCAAACTTCCTTACGCACCAGCGAGAGGGCACCCCTCCTCCTAAACTTCCTTACGCACCAGCGAGAAGGCATTTGACCCACGAGATCAGATTTGAAATGCACCATACCCACATACACGGCGGATCTTCTAGTGGAATCGAGTTTCGAGCCCGGTGCCCTCGGCTCCAAAGCTGAGATATTACCACTAGGCCACCATGCTCCCGTTCAGAATGTCAGAACAGATGTGGTTGCATTATTGCAATACGATTTTCAACATAAAAAAAACCGAATAAGAAGATTAAACCGTTGTTCGTGATTTTAAAAGCTTGCACAATGTCAGTTATTAACAGTTACTTCCTTTTCATAGAAGCTTAAATAAGGACAAAAAAAATTTTTTCAATGAATTAATTGACTTTTAAAAGAAGCAAATTGGTATTAGAAAGAAGTTGAAAGTTAAAAATATTCATTGTACTTTCAATGTAAAATTTATGGAAGTAAATTACAATCTAATCGAAAAATCAAGTATTATCTTCCATTCTATTCACGTTGGAAGCTAAAAATATTCATTACTTTACAAGAAGTTGAAAGCTAAAAATATTCATTACTTTACAAGAAGTTGAAAGCTAAAAATATTCATTACTTTACAAGAAGTTGAAAGCTAAAAATATTCATTACTTTCGGTGTAACTTATGGAAGAAAATCTTGATCTAATCAAAAAATCATGTATTATCTTCCGTTCTATCCACGTTTCAATAACTTTCTGAAGATTTTTAAGAAATTAATTTTTTTGTTATATCTTTGAAAATAGTTAAAATTTTAAGTGATTTTTTACGCCATTTTTATTGATCGATTATTTAGTGTTTGAACTTCTGCCAGGCGAAATACAAATGTTAACACGTTCGCGCGCAACTCATCTGTGAGATTGAATGTTAATTTTTGCTTATGCTTAAGGAAAAGCTCATCAAACTCAACTATTCAGTCATACAAAGCTATATTTGTGCTTTTAAATAATTATTTTGCAATTTCTACTAACAAAATGCCCAGGAATTCAGAAGGGAATTGACGTTTGTTTTCCCGTAAGGTTCCTTAGCAATGGCAACTGCTGTCGATGACAGCCTGAAATAATTGGACATTTTTTAACAATATATTGGAAATAACGATCAATATCATTGAATTAGGGGCTGAGGCCCAGTTATATGAACTTTTACGGGTATAAAAAAAGAAATATTAAGAAAAATTTGGGAAATCAAAAACACTAATGTACTCGGGCGCAACTCATCTACGAGATTAATGTGCACCTCACATACATCAAAAGAGCACTTGAGAAAAAACCACGATACCCTAGTGTGGATAGTAGGGATCCAGAAAGCTACTAGAGGTCCCACCACTTTCTCGGTAAAATCCGCACTTGGGTACACAAAAAACAATGGGTGCTTTATCTAAACACAGTAGATGCGCCTTCGGAAGGTTAAAATAACTATTTTTATTTACTAAGTCTTATTCGTGTAACATCGCATTTAACTCTCTGTTTCTCGATAACAGATTCGCATGTACTACAGTTTGAATTTTTCTTACAGGTACTCATTTACATTCTAATTGTGACTAATTATTAAAGATATGAAAGAAAAATTAACAAAACCCGATTAACATATCATTGAATAGATTTTACACCACCGAGATACATAGGCTAAATGGCTTTCAATAGTTTCAATGTTTAACCCTTTCTAACCGACTTTTGGATGATTAAAATTTAACTATGAAAAATAGTTTAATTTAATGTTGACATACTGAAAGAAGTATGCTATGGGTTTAACGTTTTTCACTTTTCCCGTTTCCTAGAAATCTCCTGGGACAATATGTCCCAATCGTATAGTCGACTGGGACTATTCAGGTAAAACATCTGTAAAACTCTCTTTCCTGCCATAAGATGAGCATGACAGGAAAACAACTTTACAGCATCGTAACAATAATCTTGTAGTAATTTGATCACTCGTGGGATATATTGCCTCACTGTTAAATATGAGTGGGACAATATATCCCACAAAAAGAATTTATTCGATATTTCTTAAATCTGATATTAAAAAGGCTAAATTATTACTTAATAAGAACAATAAGAACTATTTTACATTACGTATGGCATAAATATAGTTATTTTATATTATTAGTTCAGATTATTGAACAGTCGATTGTATCTCTACAAAGTCTCTAAAGTGGTCATTTTTCGGAGAAAAAATCCTTTTGTTTTAAACCACGTTGTTTCGAAACATTATTTTTCTGGTTTGAAGGCCGATATTATATACAGTCTTACAATAATAAGAAATTTAGTTGGTTTAGCTTAAATTTAATAAATAAGTTAATTTAATGGTAATCACCACTGCAGTAGAACCTCTTTATCCGAAATTATTCTCAACCGATATCGGTTCTGAATTAATAGACATAAATCAAAAAATGGATTTTGCAGTTTTCAGTGGTGTAAGGTGAATTCACTGTTTTTAGCGTTATGGTCAAGTGGACACGTGACAATTGGGCGGCCTCACAGCTAGTGCTACTGGTGACTCGAGACAATCAGGCCGCCGATCCTAATTTTGTTGTTAATTTTCTTGCATGTGTTTGTGTTTCAACCTGTAAGTTTCATTTGGGTTTTTCTTCAAGGAAATGATTATATGCAGGTACTGTACATGCGTTTAGAACGTTATTTGCAGGTACCGTCAAATTCAATATCTGTAGGACATTTTTGGGAGTTTATTTATTAACGTGCGAATAACGAAGTATTCGTATGTACAGTACCTGTAAATAACGTTTTATCCGTAGGTACAGCACCTGCAAATCACGTTTTATCCGTAGGTACAGTACCTGCAAATAACGTTTTATCCGTAGGTACATTACCTCCAAATAATGCTATCCTTTCGTCAATACCGTTTTATTAACACATCTTTGTAAAAGAAAAATATTTTTGTTTCAATGCAAGAACTCTAAGAATAGCCGAGTAGTATTAACATGCCTCATTATGATAGACTAAATGCTATTGAAACAACCTTAAATAAAATGAAGAGGTAGAGCAAGCCTCAAGTATGGACGAGATGCTTTTCATGAAATGGCAGTGGCGAATCCAGGGGGGTGCTATGGGGCTGCCGCCCCCCCCCCCGAGCTAAACCAGAAGTCGGGATTTTATTTAAAATCACTACAGCTGTTTTTCTTAATCTCCCTTTAAAAAATTAACAATATTACTTCCTGCCTTGACAGGCTCAAACTTTTTCCCACGTTTGTAGTCATCCCATCCGTACTGGCAGCGTTGACACGATCGAAAGCATTTTTAGCTAGTTATTTCATTGTGTTTTTTAATAAATTATCGAAATATTATAGTGTGCTTTATGATTCTTATTGTAAGGTGAGTAAAGTCTGTAAAGTTAAAGTGTTTCGGTTTACACTTTTCAGCTTTGGAATTCGTCACGACTATAAAAAATTTTTTGTGACCTCAGCTCCCACCAGACCCAAATCCTGGATTCGACACTGTGAGATGGCGTAGTAGTAGCTCGAAAACATCGATCTGCTGCTAAGTAGTTTACTATCACAAACCAAACTTTTTTAAAACAACTCCACAGTTTTGTCATTGATTCTCGTTCTAATGGTTTTTATTCTTTTTTTTAAAAGGGAGACCTAGATTATTTGTAAATAACTTCTATTTTGTCTTTAATTAGAGTACAACATTAAAGACAATGAGTTTAATACATAATACAGGGTGTTTTCATAAAAAAAATTATACTTTTATTCTTTTCCTATTAACCGAAACAGAAATCGCCGTTAAATTGATATCTTACGATACTTCTATTTCGCAAACAAAACTTAAGAACTTTAGAAGTTTTAAAAATGATTCAATAAAGTTTCTTCGAATAATCTAATTATTGCCCGGTTTACCTAAATCTGCGTTACCATTTCGATTTATTGATTTTATAAATATTTTTGTTATCAGATAACTCATTATTTTTGGAAAATGTACCCATTAAATCTAGCAAATTCTTATAATCTGATAACATAAAGTTTTTACTTTAAAATATGGATCAAAAATCGGATTATGAGGCGAAAATATCACGTTACATAGTGGTCCAATTTCGTTTTCTAGCAAAACAAAACTCATAGCGTTGAAACTAAAAATAGTAGTCTTGAAATTTACAGTTTAAAGGTAATTGTCTTCAGTTGTATCTCATGAAATTTCTTAACAATCGGTTGGGTATTTTTTTATTCGTATTATTGTATTTAAATCGTTCCCATTGTTCTCTATGGAAAAATCTGCGAAAACGTTAATAATAGCTGTATAAAACATTAAAAAAATCTGGTAAAGTTTATCAAATGAGGGAAATAACTTAAAAACATGATTTGGGAAATTTTAGTAAAGTCTGGTAGGTATTTTTTTATTGTTAACATTCCAAACTTTTGCAATGTTAAAATATATATAATAAATAATTGTGCGATAAATACAAATGCCTCACAAGACGATTAAAAAGTGAAAGAATTTCGTTAATGTAATAGAAATGTTATATGAATATCATTAAATCTTAAAATAAACTTACTTTTAAGACTAATATTGCCGCAGTTTTCACAAAAATAATATGAGAATTCAATTTCATGAAAGGCTCTTCAAGGAAATATTCCAAAATATTTTAATTAACTTTTAAGCTTAATAAATAAGGGTAACGCTTTTCGTCGTGTGAATTTTGTTTTATATTATTTGTTACATATGAAAAACTATTTATGGTAAATTTTCCTAATTTTACCGTCCTTGTAGATGTAGCTGAAGACAGCGCTTGAGAGATTGTCACTGAAGCAACCTAGCTATCTTTAAAATTTCAAATCGCGTTTTGCACTGTTCCAAAATTTTCGCGTTTCTTGGTATATTTATGTTAACTAATAAATCAGATATAAATATTGAAATTGATTTAAAATGCTTTTGAAGCCATTCAGCGTTTACTTCTTAAAAAGTTGAAATGTATTTTAGATTGAGTATCCACTCACTTAAATTCGATAATTTTTTAATAATATTTTCGGATTAATAGTCGATTGAATTTTTATTAATTCACATCTAGGCCAGGACAAGTTAATTTAATCTTCCAACAGGTTTTTTTTTCGATTCAGATATTTATTTTTGCGCCATTGAAGGAAAAAGTGAAAATTCTTCACTGACATAGATGATATTAAAAAATAAAATAAATGGCAATGTCGGGGCTTACGAGGGCTAATTTTTAGAACTTATGATGAAGATAGAGCACAAAAATGATTTAAGATAGTCTCAAGGTGTGCAAAGTTGTGGAAATTTTTAAAACTCACTTTAAATTTGAAAATTTAGTGAAAAAATGGACGTTTA